>JACXSJ010001384.1:15213-95789 GCA_014851325.1 Pentalonia nigronervosa
CTAATTTGAAGTTTGCAATTTTTTTCGCACATAAAATTAGTACTCGATTCCTGTGAATTCCTTGACCGGCTTTTTATAATTCCTGCTTTATTCGTTTGCCCGGAAAGTCGAACTTTCTGCTGGTGCAACATTACTTCAGCCCCACCAGAAGAATGTTTGACTTTTCGGGCAAACATCGAGCTGGAATTATAAAAAATCCGATCACAGGAATTGAGTACTAATTATAGGTGCGAAAAAAATTGCAAACTTCAATTGGGGGTTGCGGGGTAACGAACGTATCGTGAATGGCGCAAAAATCGGTCAGCGTTCGAACACATTGAGTTGTAGATACTATCTAAGAAGAGAAAAAGTATATTTTACCTAATAAGTTTTTTTTTTGAATTCTTAATGACATTGCCTTATTACAAACCTTTATTACACGCTTTTACATTGTAGTAAATGGTTTCTTAATTTAAATATTCGGGGCGTTGGTTATTATGTTCTAGCAAGTCGAAGTGTACTTTCCAAGTACAATATATTACCAAACAAAGATGAACTGTCCAGAAAATCTGAACTAGGTGAAAACATTAAAAAAACAAACGATGAGGACCTATCTATAAATTTTGACTTTAATACAGGAAAAGAAAATTTTAAAAAAATTGATATAACTTTGACGGAAGATTCTGATCGATCAGAAAGTACTTCATCTGAAATTCAAACTGACAATTTGAACAGCGACTATGAAGGGGACGGTAATATATTTCAGATTTCTAGACTAAAATGTATATGCTTATAATAATAATATTATTAAACTTATTTAAACTAAGAATAAATACCTACTGCTATAATAGCAATAGCTGCCAGTGTATTTTTTAGATAAAATAAAATATAAAGGATTATCCATTTAAGTGTCAACACTCATTATTTCGAAAAGTTTTAACTTTTTTGAAAATATTTTTTAATATAATTTGATGCCATTTAAAACAAAATTTCTGAAAAATTACATTTTTAAATATTTTTTATTGTTATTATTTTTTAAGTTTTTATATTTTTGAAAGACATAATACATTTTTATATTTATATTCCTATGCAGAATATTATTCGGAGTATTTTAATTTATAAAGATTGAATTTCGGACAAAAAGTTCGTTCATTGGTTACAACTTAAGCATTTAAAGTTTAAATAAACGAAGTAAATTGATACAAGGGTGCAACACAAAATGTTATCCACTACTCGCTTATCAAAACGTCAAATGCTTATAAGTTATAACTAATCAACTACTTAATTTGATCTTTATAGATTGAAATACTCCGAATAGTATTCTGTTAAGAAGTATGAAATGAAAAATATTTGGCGTAATTCAAAAAAAAAAATAAAATAAAATAAAAATCATAACGATAAAAAATAGTAAAAAAATTAATTTATTTCAGAAATGTGGTTTTGAAACGGCATAAAATTATGTCAAAAAAAGTATTTTCAAAAAAGTTGAAACTTTTTGAAATAATGTGTGTATAGACTATAGACACATAAATGGATCACCTGGTATAAATTTATTGTTTAACATTGTTTTTACATAATTTTTATCTTTATATCTTTAACCTATATGGTTATACACGTGTTTTACTTTTTAATTTTATTTATGTTATTCAAAATAGATCAAAAAGAAAAAGATGATATTGTAACAACAGTTCAATTAAATAAACGCCACGAAAAAATTGATCCTTTCAATGATGATAGGAAATCTGCAATCGATAATTTCAATGAATTTCAATCCATAGGAACTACAAAATTGTTTAATGCTAAAAAAGACGATTTAGTTAGTGACAGTGGAAATTCTACAGCAAAAGATTCTAAAATAATACAATCATCAATAGCTTCTAGTAGTTTGTCTGCAACTAAAAATAAAATGGCAGAGATAACCCAACGATTTCCTCTTAATCAATTTTCGAACGAAACAAAATTATTTAAAAGAAAACCAATAGCAATTGACGAAGGTATTTTTGACGTAAAGTCTAACTGCATAAAAACTAAAATTGAATTAGAAAATAATTCAGAAGACGAAAAATCAATGTTAGTATATGATGCACGAATTAAAGTTATAGTTGAAAAACATTGCGATTTGATAAAAAATAAATTAGAAGATACAGTTAAAACAAAACAAAACATCTTAAGGTAAGAACTAACAATCAATTAAATATGTCAAGGTAATATTTATATTTATATTAAAACTATAATCACACTATACTATATCACTGTATAAGCAGATATATCATATATAATCTAATCAGAACGTACTTCTAGTTAAAGTATTTTCTGCTTACGTTTTATTATAATCGATGTGTGTATGTCGTGTGTGTACTTAATTACAATAATAATTGTGCTTCAGGGAAGAATTGATAAAAAAAATTGATGACGTAATCCATACACAAAATGATAATTTTGAAAAACACATTGAAGAACGACAAAATGAATTTTTTACTAAAAACGAATTACATTTAAAAAGCATAATAAAAAAATTGTAAGTTTATCTTTACTTAAAAAAAATTTATCTTAATGTGTATTTATTTTCAGTATTACCCTATTTTATTATTATATTTTAAATTCTAAGAGTGTTTTATTATTATATTATATTTTTATTATACAATCTTCAATACTGACGCCGGTCAAATGTAGGACATTTTTAGTAAATTGGAAATTGGAAACTAATAAAACAACAGCGGAAAAATTCCAAATGGAAAATATTTACACAACATCAATTATCGACAAAACCCCGAATTGTTTTAGATTCTAAGCGGAGGGAAAAAATGTATTAATTTTTCAATGTGTTTTTTTTCTGTTTATGATGTCAAAATGATACTTTGATTTTCTTCATTTAGTGGGAAAATTAATCTAGTTAGTATTTCTAAGAAGTCATTTTTGAAAATTCGCATTATTTTTTAAAAACATTAGAAAAAACAAAAAAAAATTAAAGAAAAACGGGAATATTTTACGCAGAACTGGTTTTTGACGAAATCAATTTTGTTTTTTTTTTTAGCGTAACATAAAAAAGAATGACTGTATAGATACAGGAAAGTTTGATAAATGGTTATATAAGCAATTTCTATACACCATGATCAATATATTTTGACATTTTTTGAGCTATTTTTAAGTATAAAAAATTTTTAGTATATTTTTATTTTTTTTTTTTATTATTATCTATAAAATTGTTTGGTAAGTCAAAAGACTTGAAAATGTATACAAAGTTTTTCATAACTTGTAAGTATTGTTGAACCTAAGTCTACAATAGTTAGTTTTTTATAAGTGTCTATAGTTAAAAATTCAACACAATACGTCAAAATCACGAAAATTTATAATTTTTTTTGATTTAAAGAATTCATAAAAAATTTCTGTTAAAATCTAAGATTTTAAAATTTAACATAAGACGATTTCCTATTAGCTTTTTTTCTAACTTTGACAAAAAAAAAAAATTACCGAAAATTTAAACTACTTTTTTATGAGCATTTAAAATTATACCCCATATACTATCGATTTCTCAGAAAACAATTTTATTATTTTGTTGTAACTCAAAAACGAACAACCGTAGATACTTAAAATGCTCACCAAATTATGAGATTATCATTCTCTGTATGAAATAAAACTTTAAAATATTGTTGACAATTTTTAAACCAATTGTAACCATAAGAAATTTTTGATTTTTTTTCTAATAATATCGATAAAAAAATTTTCGTTAGGTAAAAAAGTTTGAAAATAACACAAAAATTCAATTTAATACAAGGTTTTTCATAAGTTTTTATTATAACAGTTCAAAAATATTAAAAATACATGAGCACAATTTTTTTTTTATAAGCATTTAAAGTTCAAATGTTAACCATAATTCATCAAAATATTAAACATTTGCAAATTATTCTGTACTTAAGAATATATAAAATGTTCAGTTTTTATAGCTAAGAATCAAAAATTTTAAACAAGGTTTCTTGTAAGTAGTTTATAATATAAGCAAAAAATAAAAAAATATATAACAACATGATTGTTGTTTATAGTTATTTCTTAAATTCTTAAAATAATTTAAATATGTTATTGATTTTGTAATTTTTATCCAGGCAAGAAAATACCGGAAAGTCCTTAATTGAAGAATGTGATAAGAAATATATTCAAAATGTTTCAAATACTGAAAAAATGTGTGAAGAAAATTTACAAAAATTTAAAAAAGATTTAAAGGACTATACAGATTTATTCAAACATGAAATACAGTCGGAACTTGATGCGATATCGAACGAATTAAAAAAAGATTTCTCTAAAAATACCGAAATAATAACTGATGGTTGGAACCAAACATTAGGATCGTACAAAAATGTCGAGTTAGAAAATGTGAAACATAATTTTGCACAAACTACAGAAAATATTAAACGTGATATGGAAGTTGAAATACGGAAGTTTCACGCGGAATTCCAAGAAAAACTCAAAATTATATCTGAAGATAAATTAAATAATGTTGCCGAGCAATTGGATGTAGCTTTGCGGGAAGAAATCGATTTAGTTAAAAAACGTGCCAATGAATGTTCGGATGTAAATAATAAAACTATGAAACATAAATCACAAAAAAAATTATTCAGTGATTCTTCGGATCGTGCAGAATCTAATTTAGAGTAATATCAACGTTTCCCAATAATGATTTAACTTATTAGATATGGGTCAAACTTGAATTTTCACGAACTCAAACTTAATATTTTATCAAACTTAAGTCTTATTCCTACTTTAACCATAACAAATGTTAAGATAGAATAGTAGTAAAATAAATCTTAAGTTGTATGTTTTAAGAGTATAACTTTAAAAAAAATACAAATTAATCTTTTATCATATTACATATTTATGATATGCTCAAACATTTAAAATCTGATTATATTTGAACTGGAATTTCTTAAACTTCACTGTTCGGATTTCTCAAAGTTCGAGGATTCGAGTTCCATCCCTAATTTTAAATTAGTAAACTATTATAATTAGTATTTAATTTTAGGTATCAAAATGAAAATATACATAGGATAAATTATAGCGACATAAAAAAAAAAATTCAACATTGTACGAATGAATTAAACGATGCTCTAAAAATGGTTGACGTAGTATCATCAACAAATGAACACACTGAAAGAGGTAAAATATTAAATACAAACCGATTTATCAAAATATGCTCTATACACTTATTATTAAATTTACAAATAACATTTTATAGCATAAAGACCAATACTGGCATGTTTTTGAGATAAAAAAGTAAGGTTAGACAAAGAAATATTTTATCTCTAGGCTTCTACTTAGCGATGATTTGCATAATTTGAATTTAATAAAACACTAGAAATAAAATGACAATATATATAAAACTATTATTATCATTTGGTAAAATTAAAAAAATATTTATAATTTTATTTTTATTTTAAACATAAGTTGGAGGATTTCAATTAACCAAACTATGCTCACCCCTTTCTACCTATAATATTATAGATTTATTCAAATTCTGATTTGTAGAATTTTCAAGTTTACTTAAAGACTAAGAATCTTTAATTCAGATTCTTTTATAGCATTTTATAAACACTAGCTCCAATATTACATACCTGTTTTATATTCTTGTAGATTCATTTTTAAGGACTATTACCATTTATCCTTAGTGTGAATGCCTTTTAATAAATCAATAACTAATTTTTCAAAAAATCACCGTCTTACATTATTTATAATTAAAAATTAGGTTGGTTCTCATTTAAATAAATTTTGAAAATCGGGTATGAGCAATGCTCATTGAGCATGTTTTCTGATAAAATATAATATATATTTGTAAGCTATTCTTAGGAATATAAATAAATAAAAAGTTACCAATATAAATTTAACACGATCAGTGTTTTAAATTTTGTTTTACAGAACAATACACGGATTTATGTCTCAACAAAAGTTCAGTTTCGTGTCAAACCGAGAATATAACTAACACATATAAAAAACCAAGTCTAAAAGAATATACGTATCCTGCAGAGTCGTCAAGTATGCAGCAATCTATATTTAATAATCCATATTATGGTTTGTACTTTTTAATGTTTGTAGATTATAATACGTATATCTTACACTTCAACAGTATCTAATAATTATTATTATTATCGAATGAATACTATAGTGTGTTTACAAGATGTTAACGCAAAATACGCTAATTATTTGGATCGAGCAAAGATGTCCGAAGATCTATGTTCCAACTACTTGACATCATATTCTCAACAACTTAATTACAGTCCATTACATATTTTAAGTCAGGTAATAAAATTTTAATCGACTTTTATGTCATGCGCAAATTTAATTTGATTTAATATTTATATCAGCAAGAGTTAAAAGTGAAAGCTGCAGAACAAAATATATGTCGTTTAATCGATACATTCAACAATTTCAATCACGAGAATGTCAACCATATTACTAATAATACTAATAGTAAGCTATAATACTTGTATATTTATTATCGATTAAAAGTAAAAAGTACTAAGTAAACTTTTACACAGTTAAAAATAATCTATTGAATCGTAGATTCAAATTTTATACTAATTGGATCCCGTGTTAATAATCATACTGCACTATCTGGGTCCCAGGAAAAAACATTTTTATTGACTTTACTGGTAGATTCGTATTTTGTATAAACAAAAATGCGCTATAATTGCAAATTAAGCACATAATACGTCTTACAAAGGTGTGATTAAAAGTTCGAATTCTTTTGAAGCATAATATATTATTACTTTCTCCATTAAATCCGTAATCAGTCCCACGCTTACGCAGTTACACCAATAATTACTATATACTTATATGTTTAGAAATAAAAATAAACAAATCAAAGGACGAAGACCTATCAAAAAGACTGGCGTATGGGACAACGTTTATTATTATGTTTTTTTTTTTATGTAAATCGATCAGCTCAGTATTGCTAAAACATAGGTACATAATGTACATATTTTATGCATAGGAGTACATTAAGTACTGTGCAAACGAACAATGTTGGGTACTATAAAAATATAAATATGCACAATTTACACCGATTTCAAGCTCTGTTCCGTTTCTTCTATTTCCAATTTTTTTTTTTTTTTTACATACACCAATCTCTTTGTTAGGTCTTCATTATTATACAAAGGTACTTAATTGTATCTACCCTAATCTTAATCTGATCTATAATATGATTTCAGTTTTTGAAAGAAAGTAATGACAAATTGTCAACAGTGTCTTCAAAATTATGTTAAATGATTCTTAAATACAAATACAATCTGGACCCAGTTTACAATATTATATTTGATATATCTAGAACAATTTTAAAATTAGTGCCCTGTTTTCTCATAAAATTTATCCATTAGGCTAATATTTTTCACGTGAAATTAGTTTTATAACTCACTTTTATCTCGCTTGTGCGTTTTGCTAATAACAAAAATTCGTCATTTAACACTAAATATTTAAACTAACATTATTTCTGGCAGTCAGACATTCCTAAATATATATAAATTATGATTATGCAGTATTGAATTGCAAGTTTTTATCTTTTCTCTATTAAAAAAAAAATAAATAAAATAAAAAATATCATGCTATGCAATTTATAAAGTTTTTTTTTCAGTATCTGATGAATACAAGTTTACCAATATTTGCCAAGCGCTAACACCAAAACAAATAGCATACAACCGGACAAAACATTTGAGAGAATGGCTTTACAATACAGACTTGAAAAATAAAACTTATTGAATACTCTAGTGTTAGGTAGAAATTACTTTTAAATTGTAACTTAAGTTAATTTAGTTATTAGTTATAGAAACAACAATGCAAATAGTAGTAGGTAAAATAAGATAAATTACTATTTTTGTTGTTTGAATAAAAAAAAAATGTATTATTTTTATATGTTAATAAAATTAATATTTACTATAATAGATAATAATGTTGTGTACCTACCTATAATTATATACATTTTTATATTAAAGCAGAATTTTTTATTTTGATACAGTGTTTTAATGGCAAAGTGGCGTAGATACTTAAAAAGCATGATTAGTGTTACCAATTACCAATTATAGTTGGTAATTACCATATTCATCATTAACGAAGATTTAGTCAAATTTTACGAGGAATTGTTTTAAATAAAGCTTTCTTTAAATAGAAAAAGTAATTTAATTTCCATATCTATATTCTCATCTCCTTGGTCCTCTATAAACGTTTTGAATATTATATTACTAACCTTTATCATAAATAATACCTATTGTGATTTATAACTATTAAATTGGAGTATGAAAGTGTGCTGATATTATAATTATAATATAATTATTATATACAAATCATTCCAAAATTAGAAGCTATAAAGTTATAATATATATACGACAAACCGGACATGTGAAATTTTGTTGTGCCGGGTGGTACCTTACCTTATAATGACTACACTTAGTTTTATTTATTAACTATTATGAAGTGCCTATTAAAAAATAAATACCAAATGGCGTTACTGCATAACGGTAGTAAAATAAACTATAAGCTATATTATATAATATACTTCAACACTATTGAATTACGAGCTATTAATTAGGGGTGGGCAAACTTAAATTTTGACGAACTCAAATTTCATTTTAACCATGAAAAATTTTAAAATATAATAGTAGGTATATAGGTAGTAAAATAAACTCCGAAGTATTAAGAGTTTAACATTTAATTTTTGAACCAAATTTAAAAAAAATTAGTTGGTAGGCTTACGCATACGCTTGAATCTTTCGAATTTGTTTTGCCCGAACTATTCAAACTGTTCAGGGTGTTTGAGTTAAAATTTCTTAAAATTCGGGATGTTTGACTTTTCGAAGAGTGCATAAACCCATATCTACTTATTACTTATTCTATTATATAATAATAGATATTACTTACTTAATAGCATATATCCCCAACCTTTGTTACAACATAGTAGATACGTTATTAGTACTTACCAGTGGCGTCGAAGTCCTAAAAATTTAGTCTTACGAAAAATATTTTAAAAGTCCACAATATCAAAATATCGGTTCCAATGGCATGCCGGGGGAAAGGTAAAGTAAAAATATGAAACGGCCCGATCCTAAATTTTCAAAAAATGTCGGGCCATGGCGGACTTCAACATAGAGATCGGCACAACTGAGATACTATACTTCTTATTTTAGTATGCCCTGGGCCACCTTTAGGGGGGAGGGCACCGGTGGACAATTGCCCAGAGACGATACACTTTAAGCACAGAAAAATTTTTTCAGATAAAATGAACGAAAAAATCCATTTTTCTTTGTAAAGAAAATATAAAATTTTCAAATCTTAGATAGGTATAAAAATAACATTTTTTTTTAATCTTTAACAAAATAATTTGCAATTTTTGTATATTTTTTGACGAATTATTTTGAAATTCTAACTTCGGGCGCTTATAAAAATACAATTGAGATTTGACGCTCATATTTTTTTTTAAATTATACTAATAATTAAGAGAAACCTTGTATTCAATTTTCAAATTTTTGAAAAAAAATTTGACCACCACTGTATTGAGATGTTGAAAAAAATTTATTGAAAATGGGCGTCATGAATTTTGAGCTCGAGGCGCATAATTCCTAAATATGTCCAGAGTGTATCTAATAACTTATTAACCGTATAAAAGTACTGTTAAATATCCTAATCTATAATAATAGGCGATTGATTCATTAAATTTTTAGTGCGATTAGCTTACTATTTTATCCACACATATTTTTAAATATATAGTTCGGTAACATTTAAGTACTTTTTCTGAAAATAGTCAGTAAATTGATAATTCTACGACTGATACTGTAATGCAACTTCTAGTGCGCTTAATGTTTTATGAAAAACTAAATATATTTTTAAAGCATACTATGGATATGAAATATGCTATAAAAGAGTACATATTCGGTATTTTTATAGGTAATAATAATACGTCCTATTTATGTTTATCGATATTTAGAAAATGGCATTTAAATCTTTTTGAATTCCTAGGTTTTTGAAATTTACGTGTGCTTATCCACCTATGTACCTAAAATATTAAAACTAACATTTTTGAGGAATGGATGCTGTTCGCAGATAGGAACAAACTTACTTATCCAACCCAACACTTATAAAAAGAAATTCAATAAACAGAAAAATATATTTTAGAATACCTACGAACAATATTCATCAAATGTATTCGGATTGCGCGTTTGATAAATAGGTATTACAATGACGTTATATTTATTTATTTATTTTCACAACATTACATATAACGAATGTTACCTATATATATATATAATGTAATCATTAATTATTGTGCCCGAAGACATTTACTATTCGAAAGCCTATTATGGAACAACAGTGGTTAACGATAATAATCATTAGGCGCGCAAAATGTATTCAGCACCGTACTTATTATGTATTTGTGGATAATCGTGTACGAGTATGTCGACTCCGATCAAGCAAAAGTAAACGAAAAAATAACCGGCAGCTAGGCATGCGGTATTTGCGGTACATTAGTCTCCCACCACGGCCGAAGTCGATTCGTCGTCATTCGTCGGTTGTAGCTGCTTGCTGCGGCGCGATGTACGGACCACGCCGAGCGTTGACCTACAAAATAATAAACAAATAAACTGATACCATCGTGTGTCAGTGTTCGTGCAAAACAAATTATCGACACGCCGAGATAAGCGTTATCTATAAGGCAGTGTACGGATCATTTGGACTGCGTATTGTACACAGTGGCAATAGTTGGACAGTAAAAATATTCGCGTAATTCGTAATTGGTCACCATCCGTCTAATTATTACTACGCGTGTTCGGTAACCCACCCGTGTATATATATATGTATATATATAATATACGCGCAGTCGGCAGGGACTTACGCGCTGTGGTGGTCCGTTTTCGCACAATACAACATCCGTGACAATCCGAAACCGACGGGTCGGAGACGTCGTCCGCGTGGTCGAAGGTCAGGAGGTAAGGCGCCACACAAATAATCATCGTCGTCCGGGTACCTGCGCGCGCGCCACGGCGGTGTTCCCGTGATAGACTGGTGCAGCCGCGGTGTTTCGGCGTGCCGTCGGGACTGCGCGTCGTATAGAACGTTTTGCCGGACGGATGGAAAGGTGGACCGGTAGAGTGGCCATCGTGACCGGCACGAGTAGCGGTATAGGGAAATCCATTGCCGTGGCCCTGTTGAAAAGCGGCATGGTCGTCGTCGGTGTCGCCAGACGAGAAGGTCTGTTGAAGGTAAGTGTAAGTAAGTGTACCTCGGTCAAGTGATACACGTGCGTATAACGGAGCCGAGCGTGGCGAGTGTTTTTGAGAGCCCAGCAGAGTGGCCGGTTTCGTCGGTTTCGTCTTTGGCTTTAACGTTTGGAGTGAATCGCATTATACCAATAATGCGCCACGAACCGTAACCAGAGTTGAGAACGTTATACCGTTCGTTAACGATTGGTTTCAACGACAATTTTTTTTTTTAATTTTGTGTGCCCAGTGCCAGTAATGAGCCCGGTAGAATCAATATTTTCAAATGCTCGTAACTCGCTTATAAATTAAAATATCGTAAACAATCAATGACAGAATGCGGCCAATGTAGTTTATTTTAAATTTTATGATTAATCGATCCGTTCTATTATTTAAGGCAACAACACAAAATTGAAGCTGCCGAACGTACATTTTGACGTGTACGTTATACGCGTTAGTGAAGACGGGCGAAACTAGTGCACTATACCTAATGATGATTAATAAATATAAAATTTGTAGTTTGTATTTTGTTCACTATTGACTATCGAGTGTCGTTCGATAATCGATAATTCAAACTTTCAAATCATTTGAACGGCAAATTCATAGACTAAATAGTAAATACTATAGAACACGCATGAAGTTTAATAGTTTTATTTGAATAAATATAGTCGATAGTTTTCATTTAAATCGTAGTTAATATTGATAATAAATAATAATAATGACGATAAATATAGGCAATGTTCGTATATTATAATATTTCTATAACGGCGAAAAATGAAAAATATTCATTGATTAGGTACTATTTACTTTTAATAATGCAGGACATAACGTTTCCTAATATTTTGACGATAGTGTATAAGACGAAATAACTTCAAATGCTATATTGACGTATATGGTGTAGTGCAGTGGCGTGCTGAACTATTTTCAGACCTGAAGCAAACTATACCATTTGATCACCCACCCACGGTTTTAATTCTACATTTTTTTGTTACTTAATAGTATAAATAATATTATTAAAAACGTATTACTTTACTAAATCCATTGCCCGGTACACCCACCAAATTTTGTTCAGGCAATTGCCTCAAAAACACCTACTTCGGCACGCCACTAGTGTAGTGTGTACCTCTGATAATATAATATAAGGTAACATACACCTATCTTATCTGTAATGGGTTCACGAACACGATTTGGAGTAGTATATATTATTATATAATATTATATAGATGAATATATATCTATCTTGGGTGTGATAATTATATTTATTGCAGTTGATTTCATAACAAAACTCAATTTAATTTCAACGTAATATCATTGTTAGTATTTGAAAATTATAATATAAATATAAAAGTACCCAAATTAAATTGTATTCAATATTTATTTTAAATATTTAACATAGGTAACTTGAATTTTTTAATCTAACGATCCTTTAATACTCAATTTTTAATTTTTTTTTTTTATCATTTTCAAGTGATTGTGAGTATTATCATAGTCTGGGAATTTTTATTCCGAAATTCAGAGCAGTAGATTGAGTGATTACTGCTACTTCCCCGCTTTTTCAATTATGATAATCAAAATTTTAATAAGGCGTTTTAATTGGTAACAGTATTTGTATCTTCATTATCAGTATATATGTAATAGGCATATAATCAATTAGTCATTTAATACCTAGGCATACAGTCAAAGAATTTAATTTTTATGCAATTTCACAATCCGCCTAGACATTTAGCTAAATGCCTATTTCAAGTCAGGCAAATAATAATGATGAAACATTTTATATTCTTTTAAAAATGTAACTATATTTTCTATTAATTATTTATTGCTATTTTATATATAAAAAACTATATATAATTAATTAATTTGTAAAACACGAAGGTATATGAAATATGTTTAATTTCTTGTCCATCGGTACTATTGTTTTAAAACATAAATTATAAATATATATATAGGTAATTACTTATTAGATGTGATAGTACGAGTATAAAAAATGAATAAAAAAGTTAGGTTACAAATTTTTGTTAATTTTTAGTTATTACTTGTCTTGTTGTTACATGTTATTGTTTTGTGACATTTGCTGGAACATTTAACATTTTTTTTAAAAGATAAAAACCGACTGGTTTGATATTGCCGCTTTCCAACTTGACAAGTTACATTTAAAAAAACCTTGATCATTGAAAATGTATAAGTTTGTTACGGCTTAATGTATGAACACAAATTTGTGTTTTTGTACTTTGCTGTCTACTAGATCATTATTTGAAACTAGTTGATGTTCTTCTCTGAAACACCATTTTTTTATTATACTAAATGCTGTGCCAATTTGGTAAACGCCGTTCCGAATGTCTATTACTGACCCATTTATATTTTGACTATTGAGAGGTCTTCGGTCTACTTTTGGAGCACTTAATACTATTTGATCACCAACCTTTAGTTCTTTAAATAGTTTTTTACTATTTTCTGCCATTTTTTCGCATTTTTTGTCGTTCGTGAAATTCAGTGCAGTTAACTTTTACCTGTTTTTCATTATTAAATAGCAGACAAATATTTTAAATATCGTTACCATTATTTATAGAATAGCTGCAATTATCGGAATGAATATTTCTTTTATGCATTGGAGTTTACTGCCTTATTTTTCACTAACACAGCAGATATTATTTACGTTAGAATATTTTTTTTTCTTTGAAAGTATATTATCAACATTATTATGTTCTACATTTTCTTATAAAATATTTTCAAGGTTTTCCTTATTTGATAATTTATGAATAATTTCGGCAGGTAAGTTTATAGAACTAAGACCTACTTTTAGTTCAGTGCCAAATGGCACCAAATTCGATATGGCAAACGACTTAAAATTCGACTATGTGAAATTTTTTTTTGCCATTGTATAAAATAAACTCAGATTGGCTACTTGATACTTTTATTTGTCTACGACCAAAGCTCGTAACATGTTTTCAACATCTTGATTTTATCTTTCTACAGATCCCTGACTCTGAGGGTGCCGTGGCCGCCCATGTACTATTTTACATTCAGGTCATAATTCTACTAATTCTTCAATTATTTTCGCTGTAAACTCTCTTCCATTATCAGATTAAAGTATTTGAGGTGTACCTTGTTCTAAGAAAAAATTTAAAGTCCATGTGCAATTTCGGTGGCTCGTTTTGAAGTAAGTGATCGAAGATATAAATATTTTGTAGCACGATCCTGATCGTTCATGACCCATTTAAAATTTCCATCGAGTGTTGATTGAAAATTAATAAAGTCAATTTGCCCTCTTGAATTAAAATCTGCCGATATTAATGGTTTTACAACGACGTCTTTACAAGGTTTTTATTTTTTTAAGTTTCAAGTTGTACACAGATTAATAAATATTTGGGTTGCTGTTCGAGGAATATTGTACTTATTTTTTATACACTGGTCAAAGTTATCCCTTCCATCATGATTAATTGCTTTATGACCTTCTTCGATTTTTTCAAAATAATTTTCATAAGATACAACATGAATAATATTTTCAGTTTTAGTTTTTAGTTTAAAAATAATATGTTTAACATTTCTTACTTAAATCAGATCATATTTACCACATAAATAATATTGGTTTTGAGTTTTAGTTTTACCTGGATTCAATTTTGCATCATTGATTTCGTTTAGAGCTTTGTCGTAGTCTTCCTGAGTCCACGGTTTTTTTTATCTTGGTCGTTGTAAACTAATCTCAATTTTTTATAAAACAATTCACTGTGTGACATTATATATTTATATTATATTTTAAAATTCAAATAAAAACAATCATAATTTAAAATATACAAAAAAAAAAATTCAATATGTCACAATATTACATGCAATCACGTACACACTATTAACACGTATTATACACGTACTAAACTAAATTATTGTATAATTCAATTGCATGTTCTGTATCATTTTCCGTAACGTCATATTTTTGTCGTATAATATTGATAAGATTATAATTTGTCCTACGGTATTCAATATAGATAAGGTTCTTATACTACCAAGTACCTACGTTAATTTTCCGAGGTAAAACCCAATGGAACTTTTATTTTTATTTAATAAGAGTAAATAATACTCACTACTCGTACTAAAGACTATAGGGTATATTTAAAATAATACAGAATGTTTCATTTTTATTGTTTGCCTGACTTGAAATAGGCATTTAACTAGCATTTAACTAAATATCTAGGCGGATAGTGAATTTGCATAAAAATTAAATTCTTTGACTATATGCCTACGGACATATACACGTCGGTACTTTTCGTTAAGAGGCCGTCCTGGTAGAAAAAAATAGTCCGTAAAAACATACTTTTGTACTTCCAATAATACTCAGGTCTCATTGGTCGTAGAAACATTGTTTTAATATCAAAATAAACACTAGAAGTTTAACTAATATATTTTGGAATAGATTTTTGAGATTTATTTTTAAACCGATTTTATTAGCACTTGAATTTAGTAAACAATTTCATTTTTTTTAAAACATTATATAAAATCGGAAAATTAAATATCAAAAATCTATTCCGCGATATAGTTAAACTTCTCGTGTTTATTTTGGTACCAAAACCATGTTTCTACAACAAACGAGGCTTGAGTACTATTGGAAATACGAAAGCATGTTTTTGGTAAAATAATTACGAATTTGCCGTAGTCATGTATTGCTCTTGCGACTGCAGCGGCAAGGTTCGAAAACCGTATTCATACCACCACCCCACGTGAATTACACCATCTCTTGAGCGTTGTAGGAACACATTTCACGTTTACCAGAAGGGCCTTAATGTCTTAAATAAGTGTTTGGGATGGTGTTTTGTTTAGGCCCCCGGTGCTGGCTATTTATTAAGGAGCAAATCATTGGCAACCTTGTTCACATATTGTTTCGGCGTCGCACGATCTCGTGAATGTGTAAATGGTTTTTAGTTGAAAGAATCCCTCTACTACCCGTATATGAACGACGCGAACGCACTCGCAGATACAATATGTCATAGAACAAATAACAAATTATTTGTATAATTCATTGTCAATTGAATATTTTCAGATAATTTTTTTTTTTTTTTAATTGATAAACAACAATATTATTCTATATCCCGCCCGCATTGAATTCAGATTTTTTATTTTATTTTAAATAATGATATAAAATAATTTGTATAAATAGCTTAAAATTGTATTTTTTTTTTTAAAGACTTATTTAAAAGTATGAGATTAAAATATTATAAAACTAAGATCGATGTAGAATATTTCCCTCTATCAGTTAAAAAAAAAATCAAATTTGATTGATTCTACGAGTCAGGATCATTATTCCCGTAAAGTGTGTTTTTGAAGACAAAATGGCATAAACACCGGGTTCCTATAATGTAATTATCGTCATTACCGCCGTCACATGAAATAGTGACTAGTGGAATGATAAATAGGAGTCCGCGCTTTCGCAGCTGTCATTCCACTTGCGCAGAACTAGTACATTTCGAAATCAGAAAATACTTATTCTTGGGATTAAATGAATTTGCCATGAATAAAATCTCATAAATCCAAAAATATATTAAAATATAATCCTGTTTATATAATAATATTATTATAATAATTATAAGTGGATACTAGAGGTGCTTAAGGGGGCTGGAGCATGGCATTTTTTAAGGGATAATATTTAGGCAATACATATGACATAAACATTTGGGCTATGTCAATGTGCGAGTATGAATATTAGTGTATAAATTGTTATATAAGAACTCATCACCTTCAATACAAGCATTAGCTCAAAGAAGGTGAGCAGACAATTATCTGTTAATGTATCTATAATAATAATTGTAATAAACATTCAATTAAGTGTGATATGGTTTGTTATCGCTTTTAACTCTCTCACGCACACGCATATGTCAAAACTTCGTGGAAAATGAAATATATTTTTGTTTGCATATTAACCATAAAAACTACTAAAAGCAGTAGTAAATTAAACATACTTCCTGAAGTTCAATTGTAGTTTTGAAAAATGATCCATTTAGGAATCACTTTTTCTACTTAAAATCTAATGTGTCCAAAATAAACACAAATATAGGTAATGCAATTATTTCGCGGAATTTAAAAATAAAGTTTTTAGTTTTATGGTCCTTTAAAATTTAAAATTAAAAATAGACTTCTTAAATATTAACCTAGACATTTTGTTAAAAAACCTTAAAAAAATGATAGTACATTAAAAATTAAAACCAGACATTGTGTACTATGTGTACTATCTTTTTTTGGTCTAAAACATATGAAAAATACGTGTGCTGCGAATCCCTTAATAATAATATATAATTATAATTAATAATAATATATAATATAATATTCACGCCATAAAATATAAATACTCCTCAAACGTGAAAATGTAAAAAAAAAACTGTAAGGGTATAAGTATATTGGAAGAGGCTGTCTCCGTAACTGAGTCAGTGGCACTTCCTATATGAATGTATAATATTATTTATTTATTTATTTATTATAATATTATTAGGTAAATTAATATCTATGTAATATTGTAATGTGTATTCTAATATTATTATTTTTTAATAACCCAACGTTTGTTGTAGAAACTAAGTGAAGAAGTTGTTAATTGTCCAGGGAAGTTCTATTATAAAACATATGATATCAGAAACGAGAAACACATAACTGAATGCATTCAGTGGACCGTAACCACCTGTGGAAGTGTCGACGTACTAATTAACAATGCTGGAGTCTATGACGAAACTGAACTATTTGGTAATATTTAAAAGCATATTAAATTACCATTTTTACCATTAATGTCCACTAAGCAACAGAACTTTTATTGAGTAAACATTGTAATATTGTATTATAAACGCATACGTGAAAGAAAGCGCACTATAAAAATAAAATAATTTTAATAATGATAATAATCATGTAACTACTGAAACATGTTTTTATCATAAGCCAATACATACTATAATACTTGTAGGTAGGTGTAATTGATCATAAAATAATATTGTATAGTTAATGTTTCTTAGAATTTCTAAGATTTCATCAAATACTCAGATGACACAATAGCTAAAATTTATATCTACCCATCTGAAATTTAACTAAACGTCTTGGCCTGATTAAAATATAATAGATATATGACGTCTGATATTCTTAAACCAACTAAAGAATGTATTTATTAATTCATTGAAATATTTATTAATTATTTTAAGCATACATTCGTTCATTTGTGATAAACGTACAAATATTTTAATATACATTAATATGCACTTGTAAAATATTTTGAATACTTTTAAAATGTATTTAAGTTTTTTTTGTATTTATATTCAAATATTTTTAAAAGACAGTATTCGAATAGGTACGTATTTCAAACACAAATGCATTCTGAATATATTTGAAAAGTATTATTAACAATAAGACTAATAATATCATCTAAGAGTAGGTTACTGTGTTAAATTGGAATTCAATATAATAAGCCAATGAATACGAAACACGATTTTGAGCGGGGATCTCTCTGGCCACGCACGTGGACATATATTAAATGTCCCTCTGATCAGTCTAGTTAGGTTCCCCAACAGCATTTCTTTTGATCATGAAATGATAAGAAGGAACCAACTGGCTGCGGTTTAAGATGTTCATGCAGATGTAATGTATAAATACATAACGCATATCACTGATTATATATATAATACTAATTCAGTTAATAGTACTACTATAATCTCAATCAATATTCAATATGGTTACTATTGGTGTAGCTAATTGCTAATGGCCATCTTAATCCTTAAGGATTAAATAAATTAAATGCCAGATGAATAAATCTAATTAACATTTCAGACGAATCAATGGAACACGGAAAAATGATCATGGAGACAAACTATTTGGCCGGATTTATGTTCACCCAAGAAGTGATAAACGAGATGAAGTTGAAGGGTATTGACGATGGACACATTATCAATATAAATAGGTAAATGGTTTTAACTTTTAAGTTATTCAATTGTGTTCAAATAAATTTCATTCAATAGATATTTATTAGCATAGGTACCTATAAGTCAAACAAAAGGCGCAACTAGAGCTTATATTTTGAGGATGCTAAAATTATTCAAAGCTTACAATACAAATTACTCTATTACTTTATTCACAATATTTTTAATAATTATTAAATTATGCAGTCTTCAGTTGCACATTTTTTAATAATATCTTCAGTTTTTAATTGATTTGTTAAATATTCAATATTTTTGTGATAAGTTTTAAAATCATTCTTGTGTCATGTTAGTCCGAAGCCATTTTTTTCATTCGTTAAATAAAATATAAGATCTAATATATCAAATATCAGTACACTTGTATAAGTACATGTTTAGTTAAGTTATTTGGGGGCGCTAATTAAATATTTGAGGGTGCTAAGCACCCACTAGCCCCTACCTAATTGAGACTATAGGTTAAACAATGCCTGGGTATGTTTAGTATAATAATGTATATTCATTGTTTAATCCTAAAGAAAAAGAATCTAATAGATATTGGTTTAAATAGTAGGTAATTAAAATTAAAAAATACATATTTTGTACAAAAAATAAAGGATTAATATCAATTTGTAATTTAGTGTGGCAGGCCATTATAGGGCTGAACCAATAAAAGCACTTATTCATAACGCCAGCAAACACTGTGTAACATTAACAACGGACAGTATTAGAAGAATGTTGGTTAACGAGGGGAGTGCAATTAAAATAACGGTATGCAAACCAAGTTGATTATCTTGTTTTTTTTTTTAATAGTACCTTATTGAGGTAATGTGCTAATTGCACTAACAATGCATTACACGTATAATTTTAAATTTACCATTTAATAGCGAACAAAATGTGTGCCATTTACTAACAACCTACTTTAAATTTATTAATTTACTTTAGAGTTTAAGTCCCGGGGTGACTATCAAAGAGTCATCTGAACAAAAGTTGAAATCAATTCCTGGAATGAAATATCTAGAAACTGAAGACATTGCTAATGCCGTACTTTACATTTTAGGAACACCGAAAAATGTTCAAGTAAACACAATATACATTTTAGTAAAGAAAATCTTATATTTCAAAAACTATTGTAGTAATTAGTTGAAATTTATTTTTTCTTCCCATTTAGGTATGTGAATTGACGATCAGAACTGTTGGAGAAACCATGTATTAATATTTGAATACAAACAGTTGTTGAATTCAATAAAAAAATAAAAAAAAACCTTTTATTAGGTATCAAACTATTATAAATTCTAAAATTTAATTTTATTTGTATTATTTTAAAGGATTTTTCAAGGATGATATATTGATATCACTATATCAGTCTCCTAAAATAGGTAGTTAAATTAATTTTTAATCGGATTTCAAAATACTAGCTTATTAAGTGTTTCTATTAGTTTAAGCTTTAAATCTTTTTGTAGTTGTATACAAAATTATAACTAAAAATTGCTATTTTATAGACAAAAAATCAAAAATTTTGTTTTATTTTGCCAAAATTACAGTTGAACGAGTTCAGTGCTCTGGTACCACACACATAACTAACACAAAGCCATAATATAAATGCACAAATTATATTTAATAAATACTATTGTATAATGATTTATTTTTTTATTTTTTTTATATGATCTAAGTGTACATGTATTCAGAAACGATAGAGATATTTATTATCAGTGTATCTTACTAAAGTATTGGTATATTTATTAATAATGTAAAATATAATTACAAAACGAGTTCAATAATAATAAATGTTGAAAAAAAATTAAAATAACATAATAGAGTATGCACATAGAACTAAGAAAAAAAAATTACATTTGTATATAGATATATTATCTATTATCTCAATCGTAGCTAATTCAGTTTAAAATTAATAGAAACATAAGCCCAAGCATTTGACTCGGTCTGGCACTCTGGCCTACTGTACAAAATAAAAAAAAATCTTTCCTGCGTCATACTATCTCCTAGTTAAGTCCTACGTCGAAAACAGGTCCTTCAGAGTTAAAATAAATTCCATTCTTTCCGGCTCTCACAAAATACTCGCTGGCGTCCCTCAAGGAAGGGACATCGCACCATTCTTGTATATCCTATTCACAGCGGACATACCAACCACCGAAAATACCCTATTGGGTACTTATGCTGACGACACAGCCATTTTAGCTTCAGACCCCGGCCCACTCATCTGTACTCACCTTCTCCAAAATCATCTCAACATGCTCTCAAAGTGGTGTTTCACTTGGAAAATTAAAGTGAACGAACTTAAGTCTACCCACATAACTTTCACCCTCCGACCAAAGGACTGCCCCGAAGTATCGTTTAACAACTCACCAATCCCCCACTCCAGGGAAACAAAATATCTCAGTCTGATACTTGACAGGAGACTCACCTGGGGTCCCCACCTCAAATCTAAAAGAAAAAAACTCAACTCTCGCTTACACCTCATCAGACCTCTCCTTAAATCTAATATGACCTTATCTAACCGATTACTTTTGTACAAAAGTCTTCTTCAACCAATTTGGTCCTATGGTATTGCCCTCTGGGGCACTGCCAAACCCTCAAATCTCAGGACAATTCAAGCGTTCCAATCCATCTGCCTCCGTATGGTCACCAAAGCCCCCTGGTTCGTCACAAACGTCGCTATACATGATGACCTCAAAGTTCCCCATCCATCAACCAGACAGCAGCCACGTTCTACCAAAGACTCCACTTCAAAATGCAAGGACACCAAAACTAACTCATCTCTCAACTTCACTCTAAATCTCTTCCAGGCTACCCCACGCGACGGCTAAATCGCAATTGGTCCAGAGATCTTCTCAATTCTATAAACACATAATATTTAAGTTTCATACAAAGGTGGCTCTATTGTGAGCTCCTCTTTTCACCGCCCCTTCACTGTCATCCTTCCCTCAAATTTACTCATTGTACATATAGTATAGATTGTAAATTTTTCAAATAAACAAACGTTATTTTTCTAAAAAAAAAAAAAAAAACATAATATTAGGTGTATCATATATCATGTACCTGGATAGTAAAAATATGTACAACACAAATATTTTTAAATTATTATAATATTTGCAATATTCAAAAATATAACAGTACCATACTTATGAAAATTTTTTTTACAAGTACAATTTATAACAATTAATATTAATAACAATACTCGAAATATAAAATATAACATAGGTATTTGGAACTATAAAATCAACGTATCATTCATTTTTATATTTTCTAGTACGCTTATCCACTAAAAAATAGTAAATACTAAGCACATTAGGTATCTGACACTCGCGTCCAATTATATAATTGGACGCGAGTGTCAGACGTGTCAGACGGTTCAAACGTCTAGTCCTTGGGGGACATCCGTTTTCACAAGCTTATTTCATACACATCAATATTGTTTATTTTTCTTTGCCTTTTTGAGTGTCACAAAGTCCCACGGGCATCCCATTTTTTGAATATATTTGAGACACTTCGAGTATCCTTTTGAAATGGCCAAATCGCATATTATTCGTGTCCACGGAGGCACGTTATCGATGGCATACTTCAAACACCACCGCTCTCCGCACGACGACGCAGCGATGAACCACGTCGATGAGTATCACTTACACCCGTTCTCGTGGCTATACAGCGGACAGTCCAAGAGCTCTTCCATTCACAGCGTCGCTGCAAGTCGCCTCAACTCACTCGCATCTGTTGTTCTCGTGGTCAAACAATAGGTAGTTCAAGCAGTGCTTTTAAAAATTTTTTTAGTCAGATATTTGTGAATTATCTTGGGTATCTATATGATAATACATTATCTGTAGAAATAAAAAAAAATGCATGTAAAAATGTCAAAAAATCCGTTATAACTTACAAATTTTTGTGATTTTATCGAAATTCTAATTTTAGACCCTTTTAAAAGACTATTGTAGATTCACCCTCAACTTTTTTTGACTATTATTATATTACAGATCAGGTCGATGATAACAACGACACGAGTACTTTACCTGCTACCAATAACATTGTATAGACGAACTTGTATACAACAATATTTTAATAGTCGTCCTCTCGGGTTCGGTATGGCGAATGCATCAATTCACAATGATTGAATAATGTGATATGTTGAATTAGTTTTCAGTTTGAAATTTCACGGCATACACGTCAGTTGAATGTACATTACAGAGCCGACTTGCATTATACCAGAGTTTGAAAATTTCCTGTTCGGAGAGTTCGCGGTGACCGATGACTCAGATTTGGATTTGTATCGGCGAGCAAACACGTTCATAAAAAAAAAAAAAAAACGTAAGAATTTAAAGCATATTATGATTATTAATATCACTATAGTATCGTAAAATATAAATCATAAAAAATATCGAATAGAATTGTGTGTCCCATAATATGAAAACATGTAATATTTTTTTATTATATTATTTATGTCAACTACGCTCGTTTAACGCAGTACGTAAATAATTTGCTAAAAATCATAACGATACCAACTATACACTATGACTATTGGGCAAGAATTTAAGGATTTCGATCAACTTTGCATTGTTTCTCAAAACTAAATACGCGTTGCTCGTTTTATAACATAATATACATTTCGTATTATATTTTTAAATCATAGTAGGAAGTTTTTATTTTACATTTTTTATATTCTTTTACAGTTTTCAATTTTAAGATAATTCTTTAAAGCATTTAATACTAAATTCTGATTTTTTTTTTAATTTTTGCTTAAAAAATTAAATTTGTAACATATACTAACAAAGATTACCTAATCAATGCCTTTTAAATGGACCCGTACAAAGTACAAATCGAGATTACGAGTGGTGATGGAAAATTAAATAAGAATTAAAAATTATTTTTTCAGAATAAAAATTCACGTAGAAGATTTAAAACCATGCAGTACTGCAAACATTTTTATTGAATTCAAATAAAAAAAACCTTTAGTTCAAAATTTGTTTAAAATAAAAATAATAAAGGCATTTTATAGGTACATTATTTTAAACTTTAGGTCATAAAAGCATTTTTTGTGTTTTTTTTTTTAGGGAATTACATTATCAACCCCTAGTCATAACATTTATTATTATACAATAGCATAATATTTATTGTACATTAGCCTGGTGTAACCATTAAAAAGTCGTACACTACAGTTAAAAAAATTAAACGAGTTTTTTAGATTTGTTTTTTTTTATTTTACTTGAGAAACAGTTATTTTTAAAAATAATAAGTAATCTAGGAATGATCATCTGTTTATAATTAAATATTTTTGGTTTATAAAATCTTAATCTGGAAGGAAAAACGTTGTTATTTTTATTTTACATAATCGTATTTGACTTTTGTTCTTCGACACCACTGCTGCAACACTATTGCGCACTTTTTCCTTTTTTGGCCTGACTTATCACAACACGATTACGTAGCAAATTTGAAACACTCGCGATTGCACCCAGATCCTTTTTTACCTGATAAAATCACAACACAATTGCGAACCAAATGATGATGTATATATTACATAATATAATTAATGAATGACATGACATAATCTATACAACACATATTACTTATTTATAATTTTCACATGCATACACTCAATAACTAATTATTAACTCATTTTTTTCCTTCTAAATTATGTTGATTAATATATATACTACCATTTGGTGCGCAATCGTGTTTCCAGGCGCGGATCTAGAATATATTTACGGGAGAGACCATCTTGTATAAAATTTTAGCCCAAGTCTGATAATGGCATGTCTTATTGGCTGCCAAAACAAAACATTCCAGAATTCCTCGAGTCTAGGGGAAGGAGCTATCGTATGTTTCAAATTTGGTTGTAAATAGTCGGGTCAAAAAAAGAAAAAGTGCGCAGTCGACACTACTTCAAATCACAAAGCTGTAGGATATAATGATAACGATTCATATAATCAATTTTTCAATAATAATGAATAATAAATAACATTTTTTATCCACCAGTTTTAAAAAAGTTGACAATGTAAAGGTCAAACAAAACTATTTATAAAATAATAGTATCACATTATTATTCTTATTTTTGAATATATTATGCATTTATTGTTTGATGTGATGAGAGTAGTAGACGTCATAAATTGTCTTCATATTTAGGGGCTTCAATATGATTATGATCAAAATTAGATGTATTAAAAAACTAAAAATATGTCGTATTAAACTCTCACTTACTTATATACTCATATATATATATATATATATATATATATATATATATAAACATATGTACAATTATGATTTCAATTTGATGTATGGTATTAAAAAAATATGTTTCAAAATGCTGTTAAGAAAATCAGTTTTAAAATTCTACTGTATATTAAACTAATTAGGTTTTGAAAAATATTAGACAAAACTCAAAAATGATAATATAAAAATGCAAAAATCTAAACATTTAAGAGGATAATAATAATTTGAAATAAAAAACTTGTTGCCTAATAGTTTTTAATCGAAAGTTATCGAGAAATACTTGAATGACTAAAAAAATGACTCTGTCTTTGTGTTTTTCAAAAAATTGTAAAAATTCACATGACAAAAAATAGTTATTGTTTCCAGTAGTGGTTGACTTGTTAATGTAAAAAATTGTCCCACCAATTCCCGTTAATCATTCGTTATAATTTAATATTAATTGAAATGTATAAGGACAATTTATGACGTCAACCCGGCCATCAAACCATAATTATATACAAATTAAATAGTAATAATTCTACTCTTCTTTTATAAATGATTTTGTTCAGTCATTGTATTGCCAAATATTAAAAATGGCAACAATTATTTTCACTATTATTGATAAACTGAATATATGAATCGTTACCATTATTTCCGACAGCAATGTAACCTGAATAGTGTCAAAATCGCACAATAAATTCACATACGTATTTGTAGTAAATAGCAATATCATAAATATCTATTTTTATTTTGCATTCTGTAAAGATTATTCCATTAAGTATATTGACGTTTTCTTGAGAAACTCATTCTAGAACTATTTAACATTCCATCGATATTTTTGCAAAGTATACTTAATTAATCTCTTTCTCTTGTTATTATTTTTCTTTCTTCAAACGGTCTTGTTGATTCGATTTTCAAGCCCATTGCTCACCCGACTTTCTTCTTATTTTGATGTCCCCAAAACTCAACCCTTAAAATACCACTACAAAAGTTGAAAGATCCGATTGTGACTTATCGTAGCAAATGTGAGATTCCGAACTTCATAGTTGCCATCGAATTGTTTTCCTTCAGACTTCTTTGTGTCTTCAATATTTAAATCCATTTAATTTTTCTATTGTTTTGTGTTGTTGATACTGTCCAATGAATACGATGAAGATTCATTCCAGACTTTAAAAGTTACAAACACGATTATGTAAAATAAAAAAACAAAATCCGCCCTGCCAGATTATGATTTTTTAAACCAAAAAAAAAAAAAATTAAAAACATGATATTTTTAGATTACTTTTATTTCTTTGAAAAATAATTGAATAACAAACTGTAGACCTTTATCATCAAAAACAAATAGAAAATACAGTTTCTTTTTCCGTTTCTCATATGCTCTCGAGTATGAAATGTTGGTTTGCAAAAAGCCAAAAGGACACACAATATCCATTAAATAATTTCATATACAATTAGTAGATATTATGTACAATACAATTATAGTTAAAGACAGCGATTTGAGTGTTTGCACCAATTTCCCTGAATACTTATACTGATATGACATGATTTTGGTGCGCAAAATGTGGACTCACAAATAATCGCAAATCACTCGCCTGCAAGTTTCGATGAAGATATTGATACGAATCGCCAAAGTGGGTGGTGGGTCATTGGGTCAACTTCACGTAGATTGTTTTCTCACTACTCTGCTGGCTCATTCCGTAATTTATAGAAAAATTGTTCATGTCTCATTCGATGAAAATCGAAGAATACTTCTACACCACGATCAATATATTATGTTATTTTTATATCCAATAGAGGAGAATGTATGCACCACAATCATCTTATAATTGATAACTGTGTATTATATTTTTTTTTAACCTAGGTAGTAGTAAGTACAAATGCACAATAGTAATGGTCGAAATCAAAACTTCGATTAAATGCATAAGTATTTCCTTATTATACACGCCTGAAATCCGACCCATTATCCTTAATTATAGTGTCTATGTCGAATTTAAGACGAAGTGTTCAAATGTGTAAAACATCAGCATCGTCGTTGGATCAAAAAGAACGGGATTTGCGCGACTGAGCATTAAAAATAAATTTAAAAAAAAAAATACTAATTTCATTCACAAATAAAGTTATTATAAGCATATCAATATTATGGAATACCTACAAGTATGTATCATATTTTTTGTCTATTGAATTCAACACTGTACACAGACGTATGCAGACTTAACTGTCAAGAGAGGGAGAGCAATATTTTCTATAACACAATCCGTGATCAATTATTAATTTATTTTCAAAGATTACTTAAAGGTACTATACATGTATTATGAAGAAAAAAATGTAGATGCCAACCCTACCCTTCCCGTGCACTAGTTAATATATCTAACCTATATAATAATATACATAATGTTGTTGAGAATTAGAAATGTGACTTTGTATTATATCCGTGATAAAAAATTAAAAATGTTTAAGTTACTATTGTTATTTATAAAAATATTACCATTTGTTGTCAGAACAATGTTGTTTTCCCGTTACATATTCATTCTATTAAACGCTTAAAAATATGTCTAGTCGTTATAGGTATATTAGGATTGGTTCTTTGAATATTAATTTACTTTAAATAAATTTTTGTATTATTGTCGTTTTTAAAATGTTTTCTGAAATTATTAAACCGTTATAAAATTGGTCATTTATCTTATAATTTGTGTTCGATTTCCGATAATTTAAGAGATATTGCGAGGCATAATGCGGTATAATTATACCGGTATATTATGGAATTATACAAAAAATAATAAATAAATAAAAAACCGCATTTTAACATTTCTATAAAGTACCTACCTATCTATCTATATAAACGAGACTGTCCTGAGTGACTGATTCATAATCAACGGAGAGCTGAACTTATTAGATCTATCGATTTTAAATTTTGATGGTATAGATTAATATTATAATTTTACCGTGCACTAACAAAGAATTTTCCAAAATTTGCATTTTAAAAAGGTGCTCACACAAGAATTTTGAGATTCACGATAGGAATCGAAAATTATTTTTGTTTATTAATGTTTGCCATTGGCTACAACCTACAGATTATAATAGTAATAGTAGAAATAAATTATAAAAATTAGTATTTTATTTTGTATATAAAATATAATTGCCATTGGTTGATCAGGCAGATGTGGTAAACGCATCCATAAAATCGTCGCGTTTACGGATTCGAAATAATAAATTATGTCATATGAGAGTTGAATATACATTGTCATTTTTTTACGAACAAAGTAAGATTACCATTGATTAGAGGTTATTCTTAACTTAATCTTTGGCTCGGGAAACGCCGGACAGGACAACTAGTACAATATAAATTAGCCAATATAAATATAAATACTATACCATGACGGCAATTATAACTCTTAACTTATAGGCATACAGTAAATATTGTTTTTAAAAAATACTTCACTAAACTAAAAATAACATAGTATACTATCGCTACAACAACTCACCGGTTTTCATTTTATCATTATTTCACTGCTATGGGAACAGCATGATCAGAATACAAGCCGCCGTACTCAACGCATTCACGTGAGACACAACGTTAAAAAACTGTGGCAAAGGAATATCCATTGTAAAATAATCGACTTGTTCGTAGTTTTTGAATACAATATAGCTATATTTTATGTGCATACTTGGAAACGCGGGTTCCAAATCGCCAGAATAGTTTTAAGTCCAATCACATATCCTCTTCCTGAAAATTATTTGCTAAGGTTTAAATAAACGTAGAAAATAAAAAAAAAAAACATTTAGAACAATTTTCGTCGAAAAAAAACAATATAGGTACTAGTAGTAATATGTACTTGTACATACTAAAAAACGAAATAAAATATTAAAAACAGAACTCGTGACTTTGTACAAAATTAAAATAAACAACTATATGCAGGAAATAAACAACGTTATTGTTGCTTTAAATTTTCGTCATAGTAATGATAAATGTGTTGCGTGTTGTGGCCAGCACTGTTTTTACACTACTTTCCAGTCAACATAATATTATTATAATAATATGACCGTTTACATATAAAAAAAAAAAATTAATTAACTCCATAATATAACTGCCGTTATTTTTTTTATGAAATTGTTTTATTATAATAATATGTTTTGAAAATTGCAAGTTTGATATATTATATCCAAATATTACCGTAATTTTATACATGTAATAAGTAGATACCAACCTATTGTTATTTTGAAAGTAATTATAATTTATAAACACAGTTGTAAAAAAAATATGTCAATATGACAATTATTACTTATTTATTTATTTTGTATTTCTCGAGTTATAAGAAAGTGCGTTTATATACGGTATGTACACTGTATACCTACAAATTATAAAAAATACTAAAATTGCTTTAAAAATGCAAATTAAAATTTTACAAGCAGAATTTTACTATAACACCTATTTATATTGATAAGATACAATCTAAGGTATAAATTTGGTATTTTTTTCAACCAAGCAATAATGAAATGGTACTGATTATCGTTATATCTCGCCACCACACATAATAATAATTGTACTTGCTTTATTTTGTTTATTTTTAATTATTATTAAACAAACGACTTTAATTAATTTATATTAATATATCATTGTAATATATGTACAAATAATAATAATAATAATAATGACAAATAGTATATAAGTGAAAATAATTAATTTGTAGAATACTGATATATTTCAAAAAAGTGTATACAATGATGTTATAATCATTATAAATAAATAAAATAAAATTATTATTATGGAGTGACGAGATAATAAATCTGAGTAGCAGGGCTATAAAGTTTTCACACTGCCTCGGGCGGAGATATAACAAACTATGGTACCAATAAAGTTGCAAAACTATCTTATAACTATATTATATAAGTTTATCTGTCCTTATTATTAAAACAGATATTTAACCATGTAGGTACAAAAAGTGTCAAAGTCAAAGCGCCAAAATTCTAAATATGGCTAAACTTTTGAACATTTGACTTGACGCAAAGTAAATTGCAACGTTTCAGTCTTTGCGTTCGAGATGTTTTGCATTCCAAATGACAAGTTCTTGTTCGATTAGTATCAACAAAAACTCAAGTATCAACTCATTTGACCGGTGACCCCGGCCCAAATACGCCACTGAACCATACCCAAAAAGTAATACGTATACGCAGGAAATCTAACGAAAAATATTAACCAACTATGGATCTCAAGCGTGTGCATATGTTTTAAGTTTTAAAACGAAAGAATAAAATCATAATAACAACTTAACCAAAGTGATGCTGTTCATCTGACACACACCAACGAATCGCAAAATCTCTAGCACAACTTTATTGAACGTTCATTTGACTTGTGTCACATTTAGGCGCACCGACAAAAATCAATAATCGCGATAATAAATTAAAAACTTAAATTGTATAAAAATAAAAATTTTACAGGTACCAGTTATTTTCTATTATATCTAAATTAAAACCAATACAAATTAGGTATTAGGTATATTGTATATCATAAACACAATAATATACAATACGAATACATTTAAATTATTATAATTGCAATATTTAAAATTACAATAATACTTGCGAGAAAACTTTTCATATGTATAATCTAGGAAGACAATATCCAAACTATAAAAAATGATCTAAAGGTTGGAATTTAAAAATGAATGTGCCACTATGACACTTATCCATTGAAAATACTAAATACTGAGTACGTCAGTATCTGATTCACAGATTCCACGGTTCAAACGTCTAGTCCGTGGGACATCCAAATCGTTGGCCGGAATTCATATAATACTTGTAAACAAACTCTGTCCGACGACACCATTCTGAGCGCTTCAGAGTCCACGGGCACCCAATTTTGAGGGCATACGTACGTCAGGCACTTCAGACGCTCTTTATACGCATCTTCGCATTAAGTATTCTTTGTTCCCTCGCGTCCGTTCTCGTGAGCGTACTTCAAACAACTCAGATGTCCGGCAGATACCGCTCTGGTGCACGTGTTTTCATTCGCATGGTACGCCAACAGCAACAGACTGGGCAAGGTGTGCGTACTCTCATTTACCGTCATTGTGGCTGTCCGTCCAAAACGGCTAGAATAATACTTGCAAGTACTGTAATCGAAAACTCAAAATGGCAATCTACTAAATGTATTATACACCAATTGTGTGTGTGTGGGGGGGGGGAGGTAACCTCTCTACTGTACAGTTGATGTCGAATCTACCTCGTCATTGAAGAATAATAAAGAACTGTAAAATATATTTGTTAAATTTGAATTCAATGATAAATCATTATATACGAAAAACAATTTTGAGCTAGTCCGTTAGCCTATATTATTAGTTATTACTGTAGATGTGTATACCCTTCTTAGGCTAGGAATGTCTTATTATATGTAATAAAAAAAAAAAGCTATTACTAAGGATATTTTATAGTATTTTTACTATAAAAATAATTTATTTTACCATTAGTATAACAGAGACTGATTTACTTTTTGCTGAAAACATTGTACGAGGGGCAAATGATAAGTAATGCACAATCGCCAATAACTCACAATCGTAATAAGATAAAGACTTCAAAATTAAATCCAAATATAGCTATTGTTATCGTTTATAACTGAGAAATACCCATTTGAACATGACTCGATTTGTTTCTAATCAGTGCGTGTCAGAATGGAGCCTAGTACTGACGTATTGTCAACGAAATTAAAACAACGAGTTGTGATTGAATTTTTAACCGCCGAAAATGTTAATCCGACAGACATTCATCGTCGCTTAAAAACTGTTTACGGTAATAAAACTGTAGACCGAAGCACAGTATCTCGTTGGGTATCAAAATGTAAATTAACTGACCCTGGTAAAATGAATATTCTGGATAAACATCGCGAAGGACGACCTGTAACTGTTACGGATGAAAAACATCGAATTTCGCACCTTGTGATTTTCATTTCTTCCCAGACCTTAAGAGAGACCTTAAAGGCACCCATTTCACGTCGGACGAAGAAGTCAAGGAAGCAGTGAAGTCTTGGATAAAAGAGAGACCAGCTACATATTTCAGTGACGGTATGAAGAAACTTGTGACTCGTTGGGAGAAGTGTATATCTGTAAATGGTGATTATATTGAAAAATAAAGGTATTAATTTCTAGCTAAAGAAGTATATTTTTATGTATTTTTTTTTCATTTCAATTATCTCTCTTCATTTTCGAAAAATTCACGATTGTGTATTACTTATCATTTGCCCCTCGTATATTATTATAATAGTGTATATTTATGTCATATTATGTTATAGTTATTAACTTTTGAGTCAATAGATAGTACCTTACAAGAATCATTAGAATCATGGTATAAATATAAATAGTAGCTTAAAATTAATCTAAATAATATAATATTCTAATATTTTGAAAATGTTGATGGGTACAAAGTAAAATGTATAATATACGTAGTAATTTTAAGTCTCAACGAATAATGTTTTTGAATTTAAAATGAAAAAACTAACATCATTATTTTTGGTTTAAATATCTAATTTCGTCCAAACTGAAACTTAAAATGTCTATAAAAAAAATTGTGTTTATTTATTTTTTAGATTTTTTGTTACAGTATAAACTATATACGAGAAACCTAGTTTTAAGTTTACAATTCTAAGCTATACGATTTGAATAATTTATACATTTTTAATTACTGAAAAGTCTTGTAATTTTGACAATTTTTTTTTAAAAATTTGAACTTCAAACGAGTAATTAAAAAAATATCATGCATTTGACATTTGTGAAAATGCCAGATAACTACGCTTATTTGTTTTTGAATTACAAAAAATATCAAAAATCGATTGAAGGGAAATTGTTAATTGCCAGATGATTATCCAATATCAAAAAACTTCAAACGCTCATAAATAAACTAATATGACTTTCTGGTGAACTTTTTTATTTAAGTGGAGGTAGAAAAACTTATGATGAATCTATTGTATTCAGTTTTCAAACTTTTTGATCGAGAGAAAATTATTTTACCGGTATTTAAAGAAAAACAAATCGAAAATGTCAGATTTCTATAAATAGCTCAAAAGTACTAAAATATTTATCATGCACAGAAAATATTTAAATAAACATTTCGTGAAAATTTCAAGTATCTACGGTTTTTCGTTTTTGAGTAAAATTCCCAGTTTTTCCTTAATTTGTTTTTTGTTTATCCCGATTATTTTGACAATACTGATATAAATAAGTCTGAGAATATCCGTACAACAAATTTTAATAACCATTAAACAAATTTAGAAATAACACTCGGTTGGAATTTTTTTTACCTGTAATCTAAAGTCTACGAACCAACGAGAAACATAATGGAAACATTCAAACATAATAGGCGAATGTAAGTTCCCAGATAAAAAAAAATTTATAACGAATACAATTTACCTTTTCACTTAATTTAGACTTAGGACTGACAACAAAAACGTAGTTATTTTTTTTTTTATAGTGTGGTTAAAATTTGTTTGTTTTTGTGTTACATACTCGGACGAAAAAAGTCTAATCCTATTTTTAATATAATCCAGTCCATAATCCATATAATAATATATATAAATACATATTCACTATTTAGGTATTTGTAGTCAACAATATTATATACGTATATAAAATAATAATACAATAACCTAACCTGTGGATTTAATTAAAAATTGAATTAGACTTTTTTTTATGCAACACAAGAACAAACAAATTTTGAATTCAAACTTTCAAAGCTTTTTTCGCGTGGGAATTTACTAAATTTCAACATACTATGAATGCAGCTATGCCTAAAAAATTGTTTGTATGTATTCATTTTTATTAAAACAAAACAATTTGAAAACTTTTGGTAATTTTGCTTGTCTTAATTCTAATTCCTAGTTTACTTATTGCTACATACATTATTTTTTTTTTTTTTTAATTTACTATACATTTTTTTTACTTCCCACATACATTCATATATTTGACAATTATTCATTACATATGTATCGTGACGATTTTTAAATCTGTGAACCCACCATGTGCTTACATCAAAAGAAGGATCCCTCCATTTATTTTTTTGTGAAATTAGATAAAAATGATGATGCCTATTAGAATAAGATTTTACGGTATTGATTTGTTATAGCCCCACTACTCGGTTTGTTATTGCCCCGCTTTCCATATAACAATAAATACATCGTATAAATATGAAATAATGAGTTTATTTATTGATATTTATCAATTTAATAATTCGACGATATATTAATATAATATTAAAAAAAAAATTAAAATTAAAAAATGGAAAAATAAATGTTAAAAAATATATAAAAATACTTTCCTTGATTCCCAAAATTCTACTACATCTTTTAAAATGTTTTTAAACGGATCACTATCATTTAGTTTTGATCGCCACATAAATTCCGTCATAAATACGACTCTATAAAATTTCTATCTGTTCTTCTCCTTTTTTTGTTGTTCCATTTGGCCAAACCCCACATTCTCTCGACATTTTGTGTGTGGATTCCCGAGGCAGGGTCCACGAAATTGTATTTATGATTAACTTGATGATGTTAAAATCTATGTTGTTGCAAATTAGCATATAATCTTTCCAGCTGTCAGAAAAATTAATAAAACTGTGTCTAATATATCGGATAATGATAGATATCAATGTAATTTCTTATCTATTTGGCACACTAACTATGGAACATTCCTTAGTTTCACGGCATATACCACCAAATACCCATTGTTGAGGTAATATACGCTCTGCATTATTTTTCCGGCGTACAAAAAGACTTTCATCTAATTAAACTGTTAAATTTGGACCACCTACTTGATTGTCGTTGCTCTCCATGCGCTAAACACAAACTTCTCGTAAATAGTTGTTCCAATCGACTACCGCATTTTTTCCAATAACCATTTCACGTTTGGAATATGTCACTGAAGTAAGTTCATGAGCCCAAGAATATATAAAATATACAATACTATTTATCAGTAATCTCAAACCGTTCAGCCAATTATTTACTCTAATACCTTTCTCTTTACGGCAGTCCCTTCGTTGATATCGCCATCTCGACTCTTTTAAAAACATTTCGTGGCCATTTCCACATGTATTTGTCTCTGTCACTTCGATTATCTTTTTTACTGGAGAAATTGAATTCCGACATTTATATCGGGCACTTGTGTTAATAAATCTTTAAAATTAATTTTAGACACGAATTAACGACGGACAAATACGTACTGTGATGTTTGATCGATATTTTTTTTTTTTATTTTTTTTTAAAGGAAACTTTGTTGACAATTAGTTTCGACAATTACAGTTACGAAGATATTACATAAAGATAAATAAAAATAACAATAAAATATATTAATGCAAATAAATTAAATTTTTAAACCGGTTTAGTTGATGAAAGATATGAGTGAAGTAATAATTGGAACAATTGGAGAAGAGAGAATGGAATGGGTGTCGGAAGGAATATTAAAAGAGTGAATTAGGGCGAAGAGGGTAATACGTTGGGGAACCAGAGAGGGACAGTGAAAAAGTACGTGCGAGATATCGCATATCATGGGGTCATGGACGTGGAATATGCATAACGGAGAGTCATTAAGAGAAAGTTTATAAGAATGTGAAGGTAGTAAAGTGTGACCAAATCTTAGATGAGAAAAGGAAGTAACAATGTTACGATTTGAGGTTGTGAAACCAAAAATGGAATGGGATAGAGGGTGAGATGATTTGATCCATATATTATATTAATAATATATCAATCCATATTATGTGATAAATATCTGTGATAGGTACTTTATAGTAATGGTGCGTTTTTTCCGTCGAATTATTATATCATTTGTACGATAAATATATTGCTATATGGATGGCGGAGCTGTAAAGTTTTCATTCGCCGCGGTTGAGCTATAATAAACCAGTACCGATTTAATGGCTGTAGCCATTTTTCTCCAAAAACAAAATACCGTTTTCCTCCAAAAAAATAAAAAATAATTCTTGGCCATTTTCCTTTAATAATAGTAAATATAAATAATTTATGCATAGCAAAAAAAAAAAAAATAAAATAATTATATTATATTTTTTTATAATTATAGGACATTACAACAACAAATAAATACCTGTTTAAAGAAAAGAAAAATTAAACATAATATGAACAATTTATTTATTTTTTATAATTACATACTTAGAAATGTCTGTTTTGCAATTTAATAATTGCATTGTCGATTGTTCCATGACATTTGTTTGCTCAGTAGTCTTTCGATTATTTTGAAGTATGAATACTTCTTATTTTACAATAAATATGTTTGAATTCGCTTCATAATATTGAACCACATAAATATGTTTGGTTTTTCTTTATAAAAATTTATAAATATTGGAGGAAAATATACATAATTTTAGTGGAGGAAAACGATATCTTATTTTTGGAGGAAAATAGAACCGCCTAATTTTACTGCAACACGCGATTAGGGGCAGTTAATCAAGGTTTTACTGTAATTGCTCTTTCATTCATAGGTACTAAAAGTCAAAATTTTAATACAACTATTCACTATTATAGGCAAACAAGTTCAATAGATAGGTTCCATGAACAAAAGTAACACATCATAATATAAAATATAGAGGTATTTAAAAATTAAGCAGATCTTTATTATAAGTGTATTTTACTCAAGTCAGAAGTAGTTCTTGTTAAGTCCCAGTGGGGTGTGAAAATATTTGATAAATTCGTAAACATCTAATTTTTATTCCTTTACATGACTAGTAATTTTATGAGCTATACATTCATTAAGTAAGTAGGTTTCCCACAATTAGTAAACTTTACATGTATACCAATATTCAATTGATCAAGTAATTTGTGTATAAAGTTTTCTGGTGACTGGTATATTCATTAGTATACTAGTTGTTCCTTTGACTGGTGTCACAATTATCTTTCATCATCGAGAAAGCCACCAGAAACCAATAATTAATAAATATTAGCCAAGTATGACCAGTCTTGGGGATTCAACTTTAAACCAACATGAAATAACTTTTATTTATAATTATTGTTTTATGCCTTGATGACCATGATGACTATTAGAATTAATATGTATTTATACAATTTCAGAGCCCTAGGGACAAAGTCATCTTCTCATTTCCTCCTCCTTTAAACTCCCACTGATTCAAGTATTGGTGGGTTCAAATATTAAATGTATAATTTAATTACAAAAAAATACAATAATAGCTATTGAAAATACTTAAGACACAAAAATATATCCGCATATAAGTAGTATATAAATATACAACCAATAAATAAGAAAATTACACAGGTACTATCTTTTTTTATGTAAATTAAAACTAATTTGGTTTATAAATAATGGAAATGTATTATATTATAGATATAATAAAAATATATACAATACAAATACATAAAAATTATCATAAATTAAATATTCAAAATTAATATAATATTGATGAGATAAATTTATACAGGTACAATATAGGATGACAATATCTAAACTACAAAATATATTATATAATGTTATACTTGGAATTATAAAATTAATATACTACTTATCCACACTTATCCACTAAAAATAAATTGTTTATTGAATTAAGTAGAAAATAATTGTTTTATACTTTTATATAAAAAGAATGAAAACTGTAATGCCCATGGAATCATTATTTATAAATGATTATATATTCTGATATTCATAATTATGCATGCAATACTTTAATGAACTATAAATTGCACACTTCTATATTTAGAAAAAGTAGCAATGAAAAAAAAACATCAACATTGAAAGTTTGGGCCTGATTCATAATATAAGACTAACCTTAAATAGCTGCTTCTATGTATAATGTCCAAATATGAATTGTTTATTCTTAAATACTCAAATATAAGTAATTTTATTGGAAACACAATTTTTATATTTTTATATAGTTTTAATAAAGATTTAATTTTAAAAATTGTACAGACAACATAATTATATATTAAGTCTCATATTTTTGGAAATTGAATTTAAAACATCTCAAGCAAAATATAATTTATGTACATGTATTAATTTAAATATAACAAAAATTTAAGTATTTTTACTAATTGTTTTATCAATAGTTTTAAAGAGAATTCATTTTGTAATTTTTTTTATTATTATTTCAAACATTTTTGTTTTGTTTTTGCAGTAGACTATTAATATAATGCAAATATTTTATTAATATTACACTTGTTGGAATCTAATTTACTAACTATCAATCTATAGTGAATGTAGATTACATAGACAAAATGTTTTTACTATACAAAACAATAATTACATTTTTGCAGCAAGGGAATCATATAACATTTACATTAAGAAGCATTGTAACCATTTCACATACCCCCTAAGAGAGAATTGTAACAATTACTTTCTACTATACTTAAAATAAAGAAATTCTTATAATTTAAAGTTTACATAATAAGAAATTAAATTATAGATAGAAAATAATTAATTTACCTTAAAAGAATATTTAAGATAATAATTTAATATAAAGGAATCATTTTTTCTGTAAAATAATATTCATTGAATAATTGTTATTAATACCTATAACTTATACACTCCTCACTAAATAATACTAAATAATAATTTTGAAAAAATGTAAATAATTATATTGTTTCATTTAAATTAATCGAGTTTTAACTCACAGTCACATTTTAATGAATAATAGTATTAGTCGTTTCTTCAAACACTTTTTTAAACAATGTAGAACTCTTTTCAATAACAATTGCATCAATGTGACATCGATCCTTTTTCATAAAAGCATTTGAAGTTACCCATTTGTTGTCATGAGGATTGTATACTTCAAATATATTTGAATAAGATGTATCCATCATTTTACCTCCAAATAAAAAAATATTACCATTCATTGCTACAGCACCTATAAATGCAAAATAATAATTATGATTACATTTTTAATTACCACGATTTTAAATTTTACCAGAAAACGATCTTGCAAAATTTAGTTCAGATAAGGATACCCAATCTTTAGTTAATGTACAGTATGCCCATACAGTTTTATAATAATTTTCCAAATGCTGACCACCAATAATATAAATATTGCCATTTAATGTGCAAACTGCAGAACCTTTATTAAACTCAGGTATTTGATCAATATCTGTCCACTTTTTATTACGAGGATCATAATATCCAGCTAAGTCCTTTCCAATCTAAATTAAAAATAAAACATCCTTCATCAAAGTTAGAATCATTAAATTGGTTTGCTGGCTCATTATGTAATATTGTTTTGTATTTTTTTCATAAATTGATTTTTTTTTATATACACATAATATAATAATATGAATAAACCAGGATTAAAACGAGACAGTTAGTCATGTAGTAACATACAAACTTTATACTGTATAGCGGTTTTGTTCATTAATGATACGACCACTGTTTGTTGTGTCTTTTTTTCTTTTAATTTTTTCTAATTGTTACATTTCTTTTTTTTAAATACCAAAGAGGAAGTGCAAGTTCACTATATCTTGGTCTGAATTCACTTTTCATAGAAAATGTGAAAAAATAGACTGTGTTTTATACAGTGGATTAGGCAGTATTTTTAATTCATTAAAAATTGTTAAAATATTAAACAAAATACTGTTTGTCTTGCTTTTTTTTTTTATAAAATTGGTTCCTCAATTTAACAAATTGTATACATTGAGTATGGGAAGTGGTTTTACAACTACTCTACATGTGCAAGAAAAAGACTAACTATTTTAAATTGTACATTTATAAGCAAGGTAAAAAAACTGAACATTTTAAACATTATAAATATTTTTAAAAGATTAAAAAAAAACTACTTACTATGTAAATCAATCCTTTAACACAGGCGACATAATTATTACTTTTAAGTGTTTCAAATGCATTGATATCACCTTTTACAAGATACCATTCTTTTTTCTGTAAATCAAAATATTCCATAACACTAGTATCTTGTTTTACACTAGTGCAACCGCCAATCTAATAACAATTTATATATGCATAATATTTCATTATCACTATTTGTTTATTTTATTATTTATAATTTTTTTTATAAATTAACACATTAATATAGATTAATTAAACAAATAAATATTATGAAGTGTACATAAGTAAGATTTTTACCACATAAATATAAGATCCAAGTTGCACTATAAATGGTTTAAGACGTTCATAATGCATGTCATTTAAGGTTAACCATTTATTTGTTTTCATATCAAATATATATGCCGTTTTCATTCCATTACCATATTTAGAACCTCCAGCAGCAAATAAACGACCATCATCAAGTAAAACAACTGTACACAAAGTTGTAGGAGGTAATAAGTGATATTGAAATGTTTTACACATGCAATTTTCACATATGCAATTCTGCCATTGATCTAAGGCAGCGTCATACCACTCTGGAGTTGATTCAAATGGATAATGACTTAGCACTAATATGCCCTATGATAATAAGAGCTAATGAATGAAAAGTAAAATCTAATATCTAAATTGTTTGTAATTTGAAAATAATTTGTCTATTTTTTAAAACTTTTAGCATATAAACAATAAATTAATTAATTAAGTATTACTAACTTTTCTGAATGGTCTTCGATGCTCCATTCGAAAAGAACTAAGTTCATTAATTTTAGCACCTTGATACTCATGAACCTTTATGACTCCTTGGTAAGTATTTAGAACCAATGGCAACCGAACATACCATAATAATTCTGAAGAATATTTGGCTCTGGTTACTGGATCATATTTTATCCAATTCATAACAACGTCATAAACCTTTAAAATAATATAGATTCATAACTATTCAATAACCTAATTAAAAAAATTATACCATGTCTTCTTTAGCAAATAAATCATCATTCTTGATTAATAATATTATTTCATCATAATTGGTCTCCATAAACTCTTTAGAGTTAGCTACAAGTCTAAAAGAATAATAATAATATTAGATTATTTATTTTTTAATTAAATGTGATAGTAGACAAACTAATAATAGTATTAATTATGAGTTAGCAACTGTTTTCAAAAAAGAAACTATAAATTATCACTAATCAAACAATGTTCTTTACGACAGAATTATTGAAATAAGTATAAGTATCAAGTATTTTATAATTATTGGTGCCAAAATATTTGCAGACCTATTTTAAAATCAATAAATAATTACCAGGCCATAAATCACAACATACTCAATTCAGATATAATTAAGGCTTAAGATTTATTAAAATGCATATTTTTTTTTTTAATAATTTAAAAAAATGCCACATACGATAGAAGTATGTTTCAAGTTATAAAAAATTTTAAAACACAAAAAATATGAATGTGTTGAAAATATTTGGTACATGGAATATATTTCTTTTTTTCATTTAGAGATGGTAAAATATTAAATAATTTTAACAAGTTCAATTATCATACAAAAATAAAATATTTCACAAGGAACTTTTTTTGTTTTTTATTCATAATTTTTAAAAGTAGATCATCACAGACTATAATTAGGGGCCTGCATGCTCAAACTCGACTCTTGTATTTTGCAGAATGGTGTTTTGATTTTTAATTTTTGTAAAATAAACACATTTTAATTGTACTTATATTAATATTTAAAACGTAAAATTTACTTTTTATTTATATATACGAGGTATATTCAAAAGTTCTGTTGAACAATAAAAACATGTAAAAGCCTAAATTTAAAATGAAATTTTATTTAAATATAAAGTACATGTACAACGCTATTTTTCAACATAGTTACCACCATTATTTAGGTACTTATCATATTGAGGTACTAGCTTTTGTATTCCTTCCTCATAGAAAGATGCCGCCCGCAATTGTAACCACATGTTAATAACTTTTTTCACCTCATCATCTTCGTTGAAGTTTTGGCCACCCATAAATGATTTCAGGTGTAAAAAAAGATGAAAATCACTGGGTGCCAAATCTGGACTGTAGGATGGATGATTAAATAGTTGCCATGCAAACGCATAAATACGCAAAATAGAAAATGGAACTTAGTAGATATACCTCGTAAATAATTTTTTCTGACTTACAAAAATTAGATTAAAATTGGACTCTATGCTGTCCCTCACTAATCAAATAACGCACATGAAAGATATTAGAAACTGTCTCAAAATTATTAAAAGCTTATTATAAAAATGGATTTATGTTATTGTGAACTTATCATAAGTGATGAAATAACAACAACAAATATTTAACCATTCAAGAACTAACAATAACAATAAATCAGAATTGAATGATTTGATTTTTAAAAATTGAAATCTAGTTTGATAGTTCAATCAACAAAGTGCCTTTACTGGAAGGCTTCTTTAATCCGTAATTCAAGCCATAAACTCTTTCATCCATTTTACTCATTGTTCTCATTAGTAACAGATTGTAAATTATATTGTAAAAATAAAAAAAAAAGTTTGGTAGTAGGTACAAATATAAAAATTACCTGAAATTATTTATTATGTAAGTCATGCATATAGAATAGAGATCATTTAACCCTAAAGCATTAGCAAAATCCTTCATATTTAAGCAATTATCTGCATCAATTATCTTTTTTATGTAGTTTACACATACGGTTTGGATTTCATCTAGTAAAAATATACTGGAACTAATCAACAGATCCTGAAATAAAAATAAAATTTAACTAAACATGTTTAACTATACTCCGACCCATAAGAGAAGTAAACCATTTCACAAATACAAACTGATGTTAGTGATTATCTTGAGAAATTGTTTCTCCCACTCAAGACATTTAGTGCAGTATATCTAAACATAAAATAAGTTACCAACCTTTGTTTATTGGGACCTGACAGGTTATTTGAAAACAGCCCACCGTTTATAGAATTGAGCAGTGCAGAAGGATGATAAAATTCAGACATGATTTGAACAAGACATGATTTACTTCTTTTGTTGCCGGAGTTTAATTATAATAGTAATATGATAAAATTTTATGGGAAAAACAAATAATAAAATTATATATCTAATAATATACAAAGTAACTATTACCTGAACATTATTTTCTGTAATATATATTTCTGATGTATAAAAAAATTGAATAAGTGTGCTCAAAATTTCATAGCTGACATCAGTTATATTTATTTCTATTTTATCTTGGAACCGTTCTTTAAAATAACTGTCGAACATTCTATCAAAATAGTCGCTATTTGAAGCCAAAACATTTTTGTGGGCATTTAGTTTTTTGTTATTTACTATCAGTGATACGTCCATTGTACATTTGTCTCTAAAATTTGTTATTATTACTTATTTTTAGTTATATTAATTGATAATGCATTTTAAAATTAAATAGTATAATAATTTGAGGTGGGTCGAACTCAAAAATATGTTCTCAACTGAACTATTTAATCATATGTCAAACCAAACTAGAATCAAACTTTTTAATTGTATGTTAAACTGAATAATTCAGTGTTGATGTTAAACTCAAATTGAACATTTCATTCAACATCGAACCGAACCCGTACCAAACATTTCATTTAATACTGAACTGAACCTAAATGAACTTTTGAATTAGGCCAAAATAACTATATACTAGTCAGTAAGTCTATAAAGTATAAATAGTTCAATAAGACAAGAAATAATCGCTGTTCGGTCAATAATATAACATTAAAATTAAAAATAACAATAATGCAACAAGAATAAACATTCAACTCTGCATTTCAAAAATAATAAATGTACAGGTGTATTTTTGTTAATAAAATAGACAATAGATGAAATAAAAATGTAAAAATAAACACCAGAAATATTTTTTGTTCGCAATGTTAGAAGTGTTCAATTTTATTTTGGAGTTCAAACTATTTAGAAGTTTAGATTAATTATAGAATTTTAAATTTTTTGTTCGGTTTGATTTTTCATACTTTGAACAGTTTAACCGACCTCTAAAAATAATAAATACAATTTGTTTACTAATGAATAGTAATACAGTAAACTGAATACATACAGTTGCATCAAATTTGGGTAAGGTTCATTTTTTCCTATGTATTTGAAACCTTTAGATGTTAAAGCAATTTCGTTATCGTCATCTAGGTGTCTAAAAATCATTATAAACAAAATAATTACAATCTTGTACTTTTTCACACACATAACTTATAAGTAATTTTATTTTATAATATATTTAGTAGAAGTATATTTTTAATTAACAGTCCAAAAACAGAATAATAATAAAGTTTTTTTAATAAATTAATGAAGGAATGTCAGCACATTTTTTTATCTTTTTTAACCAAACACAACCTATCATATTAGTATTTAGAAGTCAGCAGAATACATCTTGTGTTTAATATTAGATTGATCTGATTTATTGTCTATCATCAAACATAAAGTTAAGGACATAAACTGTGTTTACATTTGATTTTTTTAAACTAATATTTTGCATACTTACACTCAATTTGTGTAAAAAAGTTAACGCACAAACAGGGATAATGTTCTCAGATTGACGTTTGATAATAAATAAATTCGCTCTTAAGAGAAGGAATGTAAAAATAGTTCCCTTATAATTGTTGTCAGTTCTAAAGGTGGTGAATTAATTCTAATATTCGAGTTAACACACGCGATTAATTCTGCTGAACATAAATTTGATGATGCACGAAGGTCTGAGAAACAAAACAAATAGGTAATGTGCTAACATTCCCGCAAATGAAATATTGATTAAAGAACATTTTTGGCTAAATAGCTAAGTTAGGTACGTTATAAATGTGTAAAAATAGCAATTCAATTATATAGTACTCAAAGATAAAACCACAAGAAGGTATGACAATTGAATCAAAATGTAATGAAGTAATTTTAACAAAAATACCGTTTTGAGTCTAATGTAATTGTCTCTTCGTCTGATATTTCCATCGAAGAATCCATTCTACTGTCGTTATTGGACGAGTTTCTTCAAAAACGTCTGACCACAGTTTAAAATCACATCAATCTCGTTTCTTCAGAATATCTTCGATGGTACCCAATACCGTATTAGATACTAATTTTTTTTTGCTTTCGAAATGTCGAGGAGTATCGGAAATCGAATTTGTTGCATTAATTCAGCGGTCAGCAGCACAACATTGAACACTTACTTTTCGCAAAACACGATTCATGGAAATACAAGATGAAGACGATGAGCCGCGGCTGATGCGCATGGCGCGCCGGAGCGATAACAAGAGTGTGGTGTTGTATGATAAAAAAATAATACGACAGTGCTGCAAACATTTAAATTCGATCCGTCAGAAATGCGCGATAGAACGTCTTTGGAATCGATAGACGAGAAGTACGTGGATCGTAGGTGTTGAGCATTATTTTGATCAATCCGGATTACATATCATTCCGTTTTATCCAGATTCTCGGATTAAATCCGTCGATCCGGCTGCAGTGTTTTTTTTTATAATCAGATTGTTTTCATTATTATCACATTACTACACAATATTATTTATAGTACAAATACGTGATCCATCGACATTGTAATAAGACTCCTATTAAAAAAAATCCCATGGTCTTTGAGTTTATCACAATTCCTTGATTTAATGCTATTTATTAAGGAGCAAATTATTGGCAACCTCATTCCACATATTGTTTCGGCGTCCAATAATCTTGTGAATTTGTTGGAGTGTAAATGAATATTAGTGTGAGAGAACCCTCTACTACCCTCTACTAAATGAATGACGCGAACGCACTCGCAGGTACACTCCACAGAACTAACAAATTAACGAATTATTAGTTGCCCATTTCGACAGACGTAAATTACTTCACGGAATATGGATAACTCATTGTCAATTGAATATTTTCAAATAATTTTTTTTTTTTTTTTAATTGATAAACAACAATATTCTACAGCCCACATTGAACTCGGATTTTTTATTTTATTTTAAATAACGATATAAAATAATTTGTAAAGAAAAGCTTAAAATTGTCTTTTTTTTTTTTAAAAGACTTATTTAAAAATTTGAGATTTAAATATTATAAAACTAAGATCGACGCGGGCTGTAGAATATTTCCCTCTATCAGTTAAAAAAAAAATCAAATTTAATTGATTCTACGAGTCAAGATCATTATTCCCGTAAAGTGTGTTTTTAAAGACACCGGGCGCCTTAATAGCCCCGAGGAACTTAGTAGATAAGTCAATATTATAATGCGTCAAATCGTTAGGTTAGTACCTATTATTATTCTTTATAATTTTTAGGTAATTCTATGTTAATAAACAGCAATTTTTACGCGCACGATCCACAGCCAAGTCTACCACGCTCATGTTTTTGAAATAAAAGGTTGTCTATTATATTGGTTTTTTTTTAAATCAATTAATGTATATTTTTTTTTAATTTTGCCACTACGTTCGCGGTTTTAAATAATAATAACCATAATCCGGATTAAACGGATCGTTAGTTTTGTTTCGATCCGGATCAATCCGGATATGAATTGATCCGGATTTGGTGTTCAACACTCAGTAGCAGGTAGCTGTTTGGTGCAGTAAACGTAACAAGAGGCGAATCGAGTACTTACACAAAACTGGTCGATTTTTGGTGACTTATTTTTTATTCGTTTGGTGACGAAGAGGAAAATCACTTCGTTCATTATACTGTGGCAACAGACGACAGTGTCAAAGTCGTGGTCTGTGGATCAAGAACCAGCTTCTTACCGCAGTCACTACAGCCCAAAATTAATGACATTCCAAGATTTATAAAATATAATGTCAAACAGACGCGTATGGCCAGGATTTCTTTTAGGGGGGAGGGGTTAATTTTAAATTTATATAGACAATTGTAAGCTTGACATGACAGATGATCTCCTCTATATTACTTGGTACAAGGTCTATGGTTTTCGACCCATCTTTTGCCAACTGTACTAACTATTATAGTAATCGGGAAAAAAATCTGAAAACATGTTTGAATTCGTCACAAAGTCAACTTGAAAACGACTTTTCCACTTTTTAAAAATTGATCACTTAAACCCTTCAAAGTTTGAATTTTAAGAACTTTAAAATATCAGTAATATTGGACTAAAAAATTAATTTAAAAATGTAATGAAGTCGTTTTCAAGTAAACTTTATGACGAATTCAAATATGTTGTCACCGTTTGTTGTCGATTACTTGGATATTCTGTACAATTAGCAAAAGATTGATACTTTTAGACAAAAAAAGAAATAACAAATAATGTTCGTCAAATGCGCGATGGTGCGTTTTCGACATGTGCTTGTGAGTGTGAAAGTTTTTATCTCCTTTAATAATTGTCTCACAACTAATGATCATTCGCAACAATTTACAAACACAAATACACGTCGTGCACGCACGCACTATTGCCTATATTCAACTCCTTAAAAACAAGCGGTATCGGATCCTCTCAACACATCCGTAATGGAACAGTAACCGTAACTGTATAAGAGCAAAGTTCCCCAGATCTCTTTTGTTCATAATCACTATTATTTTGTTACGAAAGTATTGCATCAAATTATATAAGACATAATTATGTTTAAACCGAAACGAATACGATGTGAGAACAATTAACCATTGCGTTTGTAATAATATTTGTAATATATAATATGTGACCATAATTATTATTATTTATTATAGATACCTATCATGTGTTGTTTGTTTAATATATAGTTATAACTTATAAGTTTATTGAAATAAAATAAATGTAAAACCTAGATAAAGTATTAATGTGGCTGAAATCGAACAGATTTGCCAATTATTATACCGACTTATACGAAAAGTATACAACATTTAAATACAATAATTATATTATTCATTTTGTTTGTTCCATAAGCAAACAAGTTGTTATGCTGTTGTTATATAACTGTTGTTTTAATATATGCTGGCAACATACCAACATCATACGGATTTCTAAACTTTTCTCAAAGAATTCCAAAAAAAGCAAGTTGACGTGGAAATAATTATCGCAAAACTGTATTAAGTACACTAAGGTCTGAAAAGTCAGAGTTCAGCCAAAAAAAAAAAAAAAAAAATGGTTATATTTCCAAGTCTATAAGTATAGATTACGCAACCTAAAATTAAATATGGAATTATTGTGGGGTACAGTGGCTCATAAAGTCTTATGACTTACCTATCGTATTGCTTTATAAAACTTCCTTTTTGTGTAAGTGCAGTTAAAATAATATTTTTTTTTATTTTGCGAATATTTTATGAAATTATATAACTATTTGTGTAATATTAATAAATAATAATAATTTATATCAAGAAAAATACCATACATAAAAAAGGTGATTTGGAAAAAAGGTCGATAACGTTACGTTATTCAATATTGTATAGGGATTTGAATATATTTTGTTATTAGACTTACATCAGTTACCGGGAACAATAATTAAGCAAAATTTTAAATGTTCCTTTCATTAAACGGAAACGAAATGTACGCAATACTATACAAATAAAAATAAAACATTTTACTACAGTTTGCAATTGTGTTGAGATAATTATTTTAAACGAAAAATGTGCAAATGACAGACACAATTTAATTACCTATACAGTACTTATTATTTCAAAAAAAAAAAAATAAGTAATTATATTATTTTAAAACTATATTCAAATTCATAACTACTGTAGTGTTCAAAACAGTTTTAGTGATACATTGTTTGAATATTCTTAAATTAGTTCAAATATTATAATATTATGAATCAAGCAATGCAATCATTTTTATTAAAAACGATATGCTGTATACTAATCATCAACGTGACATGTAAGTATTTTAAATAATTTCAAACAAATTATTAACGATTAATATTTTATCTTCACTAATAAAATGAAACTAGGTATAATTTTAAATGTACCTATATATGTTATGCATACCTATCTTCGTTCACTACTGTTTTTATTATTTTTATCATTCATAGCAAATAAATATGTATATAATATATACATATTATTTGAAAAGGTTTTGAAAAGTTATTTGTGTTGATTATTACTTATTACTGGTTTTTATTCATGCCTATTGCCTAATAATATGTTTGTACGACACATCTTATCGAATTTCAAAATTTTCACAATTATTGTTATTGTAGTGTAACCGTGTAAGGTATAAATGCACTCCCAAATACCTGGCCCAGTTATCGCAGTTATCTATGGAGTATAATAAGGAGAGTTTTTCATCGCTGAGGTACTATAATTTTAATATATAATACGAGTACGAGCATTATATTTCTGGAATAGTTAAAGATAATAAAAACAAACTAAAATCACATTTTTTTTTTTAATAAATTCTATATGCAAAATTAAAATATTAAATACATATTATCTGGTTTGATTTGTAATAATAATAATAAATATTTATTTGAAAATAATAATACAAATTTAATATGGATACAAGTTAATATAATATTATATATATTTAAATAATAATAATACATTTACTTAACAATATGTATTAATAAAAGCCAAATAGTAAAATAAAGTTAATAATTAATTAAAATTGTTGTCTATTTTTTTTCCACTTCGTATATAAGATTCGTTCGGTTATAATGATCACCTTGTACTGGTCACAATATGAGTCTTATAAGCAGTGTATATTGTATTACTTATTTAATAAATAAAATACAATTATTTTATAATTTTCAAAAAAATATTTTTATCTAAAAAAGGTTTATTTATAACTTGTGTTTAAAAATAATTTTTTAATTTATAATTAAAAATCACAGTTAAAATAGAGCATTAAACAAATATAAATAGGTGCCGGTACCTATAACTTATAATTAATGAATTAAATATGAAATGTAGAAACATATTTCAAAAGTTACAACATATCAAATAAAGTAAGAAAATATAGTTATATTATTATAATCTGTTTCAGTGGCATAATAATTGTGCTTAAAAAGCTATAGGTAGGGCAGTGGGCAAATCTATAAACGACAATGTTTTTTTTAGAGTCTGAGCGAAGCAAGGAATGTATTGTTTTTAATGTTTTACCATTAAGTTTTTTTTTGTCTATCATCACGTTTTGTAGCAGACAATTGCTTAAATTCTTTACTTTAAGGTTAGTTTCTGGTAGTAAAATTGAACAAGTTGGTATTTTAAAGAGCCAAGTCCCAAGTGCATTTCTTAATAATTAAAGGGAAAACTAACGAAAAAAACAGGGATATAAACGGAAGTATTATAACAGAACCCAGTTTTTAACAAAATCGATTTCTTTATTTTATTTCTTACTGTACCTAATTTAGAAATAAATACCTATTCATATAATAGGTGTAGATAAAGACTTAAAATTGTCATTCAATATTAAAATTGTTTAGGTGTGATACAATTAAAAAAAATATTTTAATGAACCTATTCTAACAATTCTATATTATATATAATATATTTATATGTATACAGTACTTACGTCGGATATGCGATGATTTTTGGCAAAAACTATACCATCCTTCAATTAAAAAACATAGGTTTTAGGTAAAATAAATATAAATGTAATGTAACATAAAATATTCTTAGAGACAAGTAGTGATCAAATAATCTTCTTCGCTCAGAATAATTTTAACATAGATAATATGTTTTTGGGTTGGATACAACTTTGTTTTTCAAAATTGTGATGAATTTTGCATAAAATTTTTTCATAACCATGATAATTATGTAACCATACCAACCTTGTCGATATAATTTTTTATTGTGGTGGAAAATATAAAACAGCACGCTAGGTTCAAGGTTTATAGATAATTATATCCATACCTAAACCTTGCGCGCTATGTATCTAAACGCGTAGTGTTTACTTCTTTATAAACCACCACACCGTGTCTTAATCATCCTCTCAAAAACATTTTTTGCGTATACCTATACCTTTAATGATTGAATGGTCAATTCAAGTTTAACACATCCATTACTGTGTTTTTCAATGATGATCTATTCAATGATGATAGGTTTGAAGGCTTATAATCACGCATAAGACATACTCCAATCTACTACACAGCAAAATCGAGTTTTTCGATTAAAAAAAAAATTAAAACCTTAACAAATATTTAATTGTAATTTAATTAAAACTATGTTTTAATTTAGTTTGTAGCAGTTGTTTACAGCCGATATGTAAAGCTCGTTGTTACATCAAACACGGAGGAATGGACTTCGGTTATTGTAAAAATGGAGATTGCAAATGTATACCACCGGTGATTTACGTGTTCGATGGAATTAATCACGATTTAAATGACAAGAATATATACAATAACAATGTTATCCAAAATTCGGTAAATAAAATTACTATTTAAGTTTTGAATAAATACCTGCAATATAGGTACTATAGATACTTAATTTGTTTGTATTATATAATGCACACACACGCACACACATATATATATATATATATATATATATATATATAGTGTCTCTTGCAGGTATTCTGTATATAAAAACGTTGAAACTGTCTCATGTCAGTGAGCATAAAACCGAAAACCTATTTTGCGAATTTGAGAGATTTAATAACGTTTGGCGATAGATAGCTGTGTATCGTTTTAGTTTAAACCTTTTGAATGACTAAATACACATCTTGAAACAAATTCGTCTCTTAAAAACCCTATTGTGATAGGTCACACAATTTTTGAGATTTTTTTAATGACTGACATGACTCCGGCATCTAAAAATCTCCAAAACACATGACCTATCAAAATAGAGATATTTACTAGGATTATGTCTTGAGGACAAATCCAATTTATCATTAAAATATATTAAGAAATTTAAATTCAAAGCTATCTTTAAAAATCCTACTCTCACAAATCACAACACATTAATTAAGTTTTATGGTATATTCAACTTACTGACTTACTAACACTCAAAGTTTGTGCGGAAAACATGAAAACACTTTGTAAATTGCAGTGCTATATATAAAAGCATTTGAATTCCATAAAATATTATATCCTCCATATGCCATAGCGCTTTCTTTAACATTTAAACCATCCATTTAACAGTTTTTTTTTATTGTTTATTATTGATTTTGTGTATAATTTGTATTTTAGATTTTGAGCGGATCGAGGAATGCATTGATTTTACGATTATGTGTGTGTTAACCATTAACTATAATCAATTAATATATTTCCGCGTGTAAGAGGTTCGTGGTAGGTACTACCTAGATAGCTTAAAACTCGTTTAAAGTACCTATATATTTGGAGGATTAAAGGCGAAAAACTTTTAATTGTTATAATAAAAATTATAAGAAACCTTTCAATCTTATAATAAAATCAAAAAAGGTTATATATCGTAAATATTCCAGTTTTTGTAATTTTTTTTTTAGTTTTTCCTGGTTTTTTAGAAAAGATACGAAAGACATGATAGTTGACAATTTAAAATGCCAACTAGATCATCTTTGCTACAGGAAACCACTATCAAAGTTTAAATTTAGAGCACAATAATAAAAAATTATTTACCTACTATAAATTATTGAAGAAAACTCCAAAATGGAAGAATTTTTACTGCCTTAAAATATAATTTAATCTAATCTGTCATCACAACTAACACAAAAAATAAATAAATAAAACACACATCATTGTAAAATAAATACATTTATCGCTCCGCTCAGAATTTAATTTATCATCTAGTCAATTTTTTTCTGGTACCTATTTGAAGTTTATGATTTACAATATTCAATATATTAAAAAATTACAATATTTTTAAATAGATACCAATATCAAATCCTTCAGCATCGGATAGTTCAGATGAAATTAAGAAGAATAAGGTATTTACCTATACTTATTTAAAATTACAAAACAAGTATATATTACTGTTATACACTGTTGTACAAAGTATTTAATGACTTTAAATGGTAGCTTTTTTTAAAAACTTTTAGATCAACTATTTTTTTTTATTATTATTATATATACAATTAAAATCTATAAAAGGTCTGTACATTAATCAATTTTGATAAAGGCATACAAAAATAAAAATAACAGTATAAAATATTAGGCACTCAATAGTGCCATCCAGCAGGTTGTTTAGAGGAATTAGAGTATAGGTCCTTAGGTCATCTTTTTAGACGCCTGTTTGGGTTGTTGAGGATGTTACGAGAGAAAAGAAGTTTGATTAGAGGGTTTTGGTGGTTTTTAGTTTTAAAGTAAAGTAAAAAGTAGTGGTTTTATGCTAACTATAGTTTAGTGTTTGGATATTGAAATATTTGTGGAGATTGTTATTTGTTACGTATACCATAGAGTGAAGACGATTTGACGAAGGCAAATGGACTGGAACGCCTGGAGTGATCTGACTATCTGAGGTTTGAAAATTTAGCTAAGCTCCAAATTTGGATGCCGTAAGCCTATCAAGTATTTTTTAAGAACATTTTGTTAATATTGAATTTATACTTTAATTTGTTTCCTTGGTTGGTTTATTTAATTAATTTATTTTTTTAATAATAATTTAATAAATCGTTATTTCAAATTTGTATAGGTCATACAAGTATATAAAATAATGTTTATACTACAGGGCACAGATTAGGTTAGATGTTAGATATTTAACGTAAGACACTCATTATTTCAAAAAGTTTTAAAAATAACTTTTTTCGTGGTTTCTAGTCATTACAAAACAACTAAATATTAAAATTTTAAATATTTTTTAACAGCAAAAGAAAAATGGTGCCGAAAAAGTAGATTCTAAAAATAACCCTATTCTTAACAAAGTTCCAAATCAACCTCCGCTGCAAGCAACTACGGCATCAACACAGGCATCTCCACAAATTGCACCATCACCAAAAATTGCATCATCGCCAAAAATTGCACCATCGCCACAAGCAGAAATACTTAAAAAAATAAACCAAAAAACTCTATCTTCGCCTCGAAATAAAGTACCTACACCAAACCCAAATAACCAACAACATGAAATCTTATTTGAGATATCAGAAGAATCTTTTGAAGACACTATGGAATCATCTGAAGAAAAAATTGAACAAACTAATCTTGTAAAATCTCAAACTTCTAATGACGAAGCTGGCAAAAACTTCGCTCCTCCTGTCGAAAAAGAAAAACCTGATGATAGTGCTAATAGTTCATCATATGAGTCACTATCAGAATCGTACGAGTTGACCGAAGAAAAAAATTCTAAATAAGTGGTTAATTCTTAAATAAATAAATAAGTATTATTGTCTACATGTTAAACTACAAAAACTGGTAAAATAACTTTTAAATTAGAAGTGCTTAAATTAAAACTTTTATCGTTGTTAACAATAGTGATTAATAACCTAATAATCACATATAACAATTGCATAATAGTTTATGTCTCATATTATAGATTTATATAATATTTTGTATTATTTTTTTTTTTATGGATATCACCAAACATTCTTTCATTCTTTTTCCAGCTGGCTTGAAGGTCAGTATTAGGGTTACTTTTGACCCGAACAACGTTTCTTAGAATTTGAAAGGAACCGAGAGCAAGCGATTAAGAGAGACAGAGGTAGAGCTCTCTCTAGAGAGATCGAGAAAGATGTAATCGTGCGTTCATATACAAATATGCCCAATATAATATAAAACATATAATGTTTTATGTTTGACCTTCTGCACGGGGGTTCCCTTTGTAATTTGAAAACCATTTTAACCATATCTTACAAGGGGTTCGAAAACGTGTGTCATTGGACAAATTAGATTCAACGCCAATAGTTATAATACCTTAAAGTACAGCCAGTACAGGTGTATAAAGGTAAAGATGGCTGACACAATTACTCCGATTGGTCCACCTGATTTGTACCTGAACACTTCTAGGTAAGATTAAAATACATTTATTCGCCATTGATAAAATGGTCGGGCGTTTTTCCAATAGGTATTAAAATATATTTTAATCTTATGTATCAAATATTTTTTTTGAAATAATACATAATATATTATGTATTATTTCAAAAAAAAATATTTTAGATATTAATTTCAATCATTGGAAAATAAAAATGAAGTAATAGGTACTATGTTTACGATCAAAATCAAAATTTATATTAGGTAACAAATGCCTTTTTTATAAGAAATGAATAATTAAAAAAAATTGTAAACTGTGGCCGTATAGGGTTGGAACTCACCATGCGTAAATAATAACCCAAATTTTGATATGAATTAAAAATAAATTACGTATAAATTATACACTACGACTTCATATGATTATGTATCCCTTACTGTATTGTTCTTATTCATTTATAATATCATACACTTGCTTTTACTATTTTTTGAGCACATATATTTTTGAGTTTTATAAAACTAATAAATAAGGTATGTATAACAGATTAAAATTATTATTTTGAGAAAATAAATACAAGTGCTCATAGATTTGTTAAACATAAATTAAAAATTAAAATGCATAAATAGGTATATATTAGCAATACGTTATTTGTGTATATTATCATTATGTACCTAGTTATAAAAACAAAATAGGTACATAATAATTAATAATATAAAAACTATAGTTTAATTTATAGAAAAGAAAGAAAATTAATTATTTTATATTTAATTTGTTCTAAATTAAAATTAATTAATTTGTAATTATAATATATAGGATGATTCATATTATATTGTATAAGCTTTTATATTATTTTAGTATTAGCTGTACAGTATAGGTATGCATATGCTCTATTCTTATACTATACATAAACCAATTATAATATCAATTATAATATCAACTAATTATCCCGTATAATACATGCAAAGAAATATATATTTTTACAAGACCAAAGGTATTTTTAATTGATGTCTTAACACCTCGTGTTATGAACATTTTTAAATCACTAAATAAATTTAAAACAGTATAATGTTTTGGTGAGAACCCAATAAAAGGTAGATTTAGAATAATAATATTTGATGTGTGTATAGTGATTTACTAAAGAATAGTATTCTTGTCTTGCTGGTACAACGGGATGAATGAATGGCAATATGCTTATACAATATTGATAGGTTAAACCTAACCGCAGTTAATTCTACACGCATAATTATTTTCAATTTTCCAAAATGTTTATTTGCCTTTATCATAATACAAACGATCATCTATAATTTTTAATATTTTATTTTAATGTACAACCTGTATACGATATTTGTATAGACATACATAATAATATATAGGTTGCGGTTAAGTTCTGGGGTTGAAGATTTTTCTCATAGACCCAGTAAACAGTATAACAGACTTTCTGCATACCTAATAATATTGTACCTATCATATTATACGTATATAATTTAGAGTTAGGTAGATTTTATGATTAAGTATTAAAAATTTTCGTTGTAAGATACTATTTAAAATATTATGTAATTTATATTTTATAGGTAGGCATTAAGAGATAAATATATCAATCATAAAAATATATAACTTGTATTATATACAATACAATTTCTGTATAATATCGCATATAAAACTATTGATCGTCAAATCAATTTTTATGTATATAATGATACAATTCAAGTACCGATTATATGCCCAAGTCCATACGTACCTATTAATAGACTACGTGTCTGTACGCATATAGGTATATTAGAAATCTTGAATAAATCTGGATAATAAATAGGTATATGGAATATAAAGTGGGCTGTGGGACCTTGATTGATTTCACCCTCTTCAATCGACACCAGCCTGTCAATAAATAATTACCTTGTACACAAGACCGCGGAGCTTGACATTTTGGAACCAGTAGGACAAAGGATACATTAATAGATATGCGCCCATTTCAAGAACAATAATTGGTAAGGAAAACAGAATGCCTCCCGTAAAAAACCTTAAAACGCCAACAAACAATACTAATAAAAAATTAGAATACCTTTATGGTGAGCAAGTTCACTTATTATTATTCTCATTCTTTTTATAGACCAAAACATTTTTAGGAGGGCGCCCTTTAAATCCTCCTCCCCCCCCCCGGGCCAAGTGACGCCTACAAACCGTCAGCAATACATATATTATGTATATAACTAAATAACTTCTATATAAGTATATTATAACGAACAAATAATTTTGTTATTTTCATACTATTATTTATATATATAAGATGGAAGTATAGGTAAATGTCGAAATCGACAAAGTCTATGGTAATTTTACTCTAACCACAGCCATAATCGTCCAAGTCTGAAATGCTACAGCATATTGTACTTTATTTGGTATTACTCCTATATTGTCAAAATTCAGTTTTCCACGGTAGAAGATAAGCTACGCGATTTAAAATATAGAATTGATAAATAACAATATCAGGAATCGTCGTTATAGGATTTCAGTGAAACTTTATTGCATTCTTTCACAATCATTTCTACAAACATGTATATATTTTCCTGAGTGCACTTATATTTGTGTCACCATTTTCTTAATTTATTTTACTTGTACGAGGAGAGGGCACACAATCAAATACTTATTTTACTCGGGTTTATTTTCGATTAAGGTTTTTGGCTTGATTTTTGATTTTAAGCGTTCGCGCAATATAATGACTGCAGCACGTACATAGGTAAATGTATATAATATAATATTATCCTCAAATAAATAATTATGTTTCTTAAGTTCGTCTTGAGCTAAGCCGGCATTCGATAGATAACTTCATTATAATATATATTTTAATCAGTAGTGCAATTTCAAAATTTAGACCCGGAAGCAAAATTTACGAAGAGCCCACCCTCATTTAGGCACATATCCAAGATATTGTTAAGGATGTTCGTACATTCGTTGAAATCATTTTTTACGCTTTTTAATATTATTATTTATTAGATGATTTTTTGTATCGTTTCATGAAGACTAACAACTAATAGACAGCATAATATAGTATTTTGAGTGAAACCGTCACAGAACTCGTGATTTGAAAATATGTGTGTCCGCCTTTGTTATTTGCAAAATATACGCACAAATAACACTTTCAATCGCCCGCAATAAATAATCATAAATAGGAGATAGTATATGACACTATACTTACCACGCACATGAAAATTGAATCGATAACAATATATATATATATATATAATATTTTTCACACTCTTTGCTATATAAAATTAAAATTAAATCCAACCGCTTTTCGAACCATTAAAATTAGTTTAAAACGGTATATTATTAAAATAAAAACATATTTTGGGCCCCCGGGCGTCCCTCCGATACATCTCGATTGTGCCACTGTGTCATTTTGAGTGCTCGTAGTCATTGCCAACGATGTTTGCGGCACGCGAAACGACCTAGCTAGCTGCAACGGCAGCAATCGTCCGATTTAGGAACCAATTGGTATCTGTGCCGCACAGCGTAAACCGGTGCAGTAGCGGCGGCGTCGCACGACAACGAAAAGGAAGTTGTCTCGGGCTACGCATAATAATATTATATATGTATCTACATTTTATATATATAACGTCGTCATCGGAATGGCGACGCGGCGGGGGTGTGTGCGCAGCTCACACACGACATAATGTAGGCGCACATATATGCGTTATATATATATACACACGTGCGAGTCCCTAAGGGTAGCGGCGGCGGCTTTCAGACAAGATACGATAGAAGCCGGGTGTCTCGATGGTCGGCCATCAATCACGGCCGTGGTCCGAGAGAGGCTCCTCCCGCGCTCGCAGATGTACATGCGTATATATGCATATACGGACTAGCTGTGCTGTTGCTGCTGCCGGTGCGTGCAGCGCGTACAATATTATATACATCGGGGTCGGCATTACAGCACACGCTCACAGCACGCCGGTAAATAATATAATATATATTTTCACGGAGTGGGGGGTATCAACTATATATGTGTGTGTGTGTGTGTGTGTGTGTGTGTGTGTGTGTGTGTGTGTGTGTGTGTGTGTGTGTGTATTATATAATATATACGGTCGAAGTCTTACCCTGCGGGACGCTCCCCCCCACCCCGCCACGTACAGTTCTTAATTTAGAGCACGTTCAAGGACCCGCCCGCCATATCTCTCTCTCGCGGTCGTCGGGATCCCATAGTTATAATATAGTCGTCGTAGACCGCTGCAGTCCCTTCGGGAGTTTACTAGGTACATTATAATATCACAGCACGCATGTCATATACGCACGTAATCCTCCGGACGCCGCACACGTCCCGCGCGTTATAATTTAATATAATATAATAACCGTCGTTTCGATCTCCGTCGACGATATAGCACGACAATATTGTTCTGCACAAATCCGCGTTGCCCGCGTACGGATCGCTCGCACGAGAATTTCCGAAAATTTCAATTTCCCCGGTGCCGGCGAGATGATGATGGACTCGGACTCGGCGTACAAGCCCAACGGCGATTACCTCATGTCGCCGTACGGCTGGCACACGCCGCAAGACTTGCAGCAGTTCACCAACGCGCCAATCGTGTACCCGTACGGCGACTACGGCTCTGTGGTGGTCAAGTCCGAGTACGACGACGACGTCTGCGGGGTCGGCGGCGTCGTCGGTGGCGGCGACAGTCGCGGTGGAATCGGAATCGTCGGTGACCTAAGCTGCGGCGGCGGCGACGGCGGCGGCGGAGACCTCAGCTGCGGCGATATCGCAGTCGGTGGCGGCGGCGGCGGCGGCGGCGGCGGCAGCGGCAGCAACAGTTCACCCGGTCCGGAACACGATACGGTGGAACCGAAAAAAGGTAATATACTTTTACATAATATACCAACAGCTCTCTCTATATATATATATGATGAGTACCTCGTCTGTAACGGCTATACATATTGTGTGCATATACTATATACGCGATTTCAAAATTCATACCGACGTCAGAGCTGCAGACCGTTTTTATTCAATTCGAATGTAAAATTTCACAAAGCAGCCGACGCAGCAATGCTTTTCTCAAAATATTTATTAAAATATTATATTGGCCCCCGTATATTAGTTTGCCAAGTCGACAGCCGTTTAAATATATTACGTGTTGTTATTAATTATTATTATTATATACATAGGTGTAGTTTTAAACGTTTAGAAGTGCATGTATAATAATATAATACTTAAATACATTCATTTTTATAGCTTTGTACATATAATATATACAAAGTTCTTATAGGCAGGTAACCTGCCCGGTAGGTACATCGCACGCGTGAAAACTACATAATTGCTCTATAGAGTCTAGTAATAAATAAACCGCGGAGTCTTATGCCCCCGTTATCTCTAAATTCTTATTTAAGTCTGTCGTATACAGTGAAAACTGTCTAAAACGGACCCTGAATAAAACGAAAATCTATCCAATATGGAATTTTTCTATGGTCCCGGCATGTTCCTATAGTTTTATAATGACACTGAACCTCAATAAAACGGAACATTCAGAACTCGGAAACGAGACGATTTTGTAAGTCCCATGCAAGTAAAATCCTTGTATAAATCGGAAAAATGACACGCGTGTGTGTACTATAAACCAAAAATAACGTATAAAATTTAGATATTCGTGTGTACAATGCACATCGTTAAATAGTGATAGATAAAGAAGATAAAATTGTTCGATACATAATCGTACAATATATGTACATACAATGCATATTACTCGCATTTGTATTATTAAAGTCGACACCAACAAAATGCTACACATGTATGAAAATGTGCAATGAATTTCAAAATGCGAATTGCAGGTGTGTGAGCCGTCGATTTGGCGTCGATAATAGATTTACAAAGACGTGCATTATGTTTGAGTGATTAAGGCGATAAAAATAATTATCCTCCAAAAAAATAAAATACAAAAAGTAACAACTAAAAAAATTAAATACCGGAAAAGAATAGTATACCAAGTCCATATATAATAATAAAAACAAAAATATAAACAGATATTATATATTTTGCTTTCAACAATTTTTTTTTTTAATGGATTAATAATATTGTGTTTCACGTATAAAATAATGAAATTATGTTGTAAACAGTTAAAATTGAAAATAATTTTTATCTTTGTTAATAAAATTTACCACATACGCATGTACACTAATATGTACTCTACAGATATAAGTAATAAGTCTATAACCTTAAGTATATATAGTTAAGTCTGAAATTACTGCAGTGGATCTCTATATATAATAATGAAAATGATATTTTTTTCAAAACAACCTGTATGGATTCTATAATTTATAGCTGACAAACTATACACGCGTACCTACCACTGCACACGGTGAAAATAGATCCACGATATACGGAGGACAGTGCACGTTATTATAATATTTAAATCGGAATATACTCAATATTTTCACCGCAGTGCGCTATTGGGTGAAGCGTGTAGACTTTACGAGTGCGATGTCGAGCAATATACCTATACATAATACATTGACCAGGAATATTTCATATTATTATAGGAAAAAAACGGTCGTCCAGATCGAAAGAAATCCAAACGCCGTTGAAATCGAGGAGACGATCTCCGCAGACGCCCGAAGAGATGCAAAGCCAACGAGTGATGGCTAACGTCCGGGAACGGCAGCGAACACAGAGTCTAAACGAAGCATTCGCATCGCTCAGGAAGATCATACCCACGCTACCTTCTGACAAACTATCGAAAATCCAAACTTTAAAGTTGGCCACTCGGTACATTGACTTCTTGTACCAGGTGCTGCACAAAGCTAACACGGACGAAGTGTCTATGGTGGGACACACGGATTCCGATTCTCAGCACTCCATCGGTAAGTGTTTTATCACTTTACAATATATTACCAATTGCTTTAATGTGTGGTTTATATTTACTGTCACGTATCGTGGCGAGGGGAAACATTTGATACATCCGACCTCCCCGGAGACTTTAAACTGCAGTAGTGTGAAGTTCTCTATATATACAGGTGGTTGAGCGGTATAACTTGAGTTATGAAAGGAGAAAATATGTAAATTGGAGTGAACTTTAAAGATATATTTTTTGAGTTTTGAGGAAATACGTATTATTTTTTTGAAAACAAAAATCACAAAATCTTACAATAATTACAGTATATGAATAAAAAAAATAACAAAACGATAATAATTAGAATATTAATTACCTACACGTGTTGGGAAATTATTGTTTTGGATACTTGTATAATAAATGCCAGAATATAATTTATTGATAATAATCATAATTTACCTATAAGTGTACTGTTGTTAGCTTATCACAATTTTTAAAATCACTTTTCAGAATGTTTTTTAATTTTCTCGAATATAAAATAAGAGAAAAATATAATTTCTTATTTTTGTATACAGGTAACAAAAATGTTATTTGGTGAAGATTAAATTTTTGATTTCGGGTGTAAATATTAATGAAGATGCCTAATATAGGTACAGATGTACAATATACATAATATAATTGTTTTAATTATACAAACGTGATTATTTTATCGAGTTAAATTTTGATACTTTGAATTATAGAATATTTACCATCCAAGAATAAAAAAAAATACATTTTCCAAACTGTCGAGTGTTTACGCTATAAAAATAATTATTTATTTAATTATAAAAAAATTAATGTTCTGCATAAAAAACACTTAAGAAATATTACGATAATTATTTTACAATTCATGTATCTACTTAATTATCAAGATATAAAATTATAGACTATGATTTATTATTTATTAATATAATTATTATTGTTATATTATGATAAAGCTTAAAAAAGTGATAAAGCTTAAACGTGCTTATAAAGCTTATAAGCACGTTCATAGAATGTGTTTTCTTATTTAGGTATATCTTATTATTCGTTTTATATAGGTACCGTTTATTGTGAATATATACATAATAAATAGTTGCTAAACAGTAAATATAATAATTCCCTAATTATATACCATTAAGTACAATGCCGATACCATTATTTTTAAATTTTTTTATCAAAAAATCACTTTTTCAGTAGAAACATTTCTATCATTATTATTTTAATTGTGTTACGGATGTAATTTGTCATTTCAGTTTTCAATGATTCTACATTTCCATAATAATATACATTTGGGTATTTTCTTAGACGATTGCGTTTAGGGTCTAATCCGCGACGGTACATTCAAGTTCAACATTTATGTGTTTAGTTGTTATTCAATAGGATTATCTGTTCCGGCAACGTCCCTACATTGTCACAACCGATTTACAAAATAATAATAAATAAGGGAAAAAAACTACAGCATGCGGTCCATTATTGTGAAATAAGAAAAAAGTCACGTTTAATACGATTTAGGATTTTAGAGGGAGTATATTATACTGGAGACTAAAATATTATCTTCGTGTTTTTCGATTCACAAATTATGTATGACGTCCACGATATAACCTATAACGACATAAGGATAAAGGATTAAATATAACATCCGCCTTTGTTAAAATAATTTTTTTTTGTCGTCAACATTTGAAAGAAAAATATAAAACTGACGAACGAAGAGTATCTCTAATATAATATATTAATATTAATATGTATAAATATTAAATCACAGTATTATTTTATTAATAACATATTACAATATGACATAAATATATCTATAAAATATTAATAAGATTAACATTATAAAAGTATAGATAATTACATATGAGTATAGATATTCAACAATAAATTTAAATATATTTATTATAACAAACATATACTTAAGTAGGTTTGTAGGTATGAATATACAATATATAGCCATATAGGACATAGATCAGCAATATAGGTAGGTACGAATAACAACATAAATATATTCAAATATTAATAATATAAACAAGATTATCAATTTTAGGCAAACATTTTATTGTTGAATGTGTTGTGCTGTCATATTATGAAATTAAAAACATTCTATTAAACTCAAATATAATATAATTTATAATCATCATCCAGTACTTATACGAAGGAATTCGGTATACCCCTATACCAAGTATAATGTTATAGGTAATATTTATCGTCTCTATAAAAATGTATATTGCATATTCGCATGTACATCGTTTCTTAATTTTTTCAAGAAATAATTGTATCCTTAAAACTGTAAAAATAATAACGGTATTACTAATACCTACCTATACTAAAAATATTTATGATTTAAAATGAATGCAATGCATAAATAAACTTGATATCTCTGGCATTAATCCGAAATTTGTTTTTACCGATAAACATACTATATAATGTGTTTAAGTTATTTTGTTTATTTATAATGTGTAACCAGCTATAGGCTAAGGTAAACAGCTCATTCGTCCAATTTAAAGGAAGTCCCATAAGTAAATAATATAATAATAACAATAATAGTATACATATAAACTATTGAAATAATATTTATTAGGAAAATACCGAAAAATTGTTGAATCTGAACTGTAAATTGTAATAAAATTAAAAATATAGTTCTAGTTTTTACTTGCCCTTTTTTTTATACATATTTTAATTCATTGAACCATTGTGTTATAAAATGTATTGTTTATAGTCTACACATAACTATTGAAAAAATAAAATATATGATTTATATTATTATTTAATTGTAGTAATAAGGTAAGATATAAGTATTAAAACCTTATATTAGAAAATTATAATAAATAATAATAAAACTAGTCAGTACCTGCATTAATTATGATTATTAAAATGTATGTACCTATAATAGTTATTGAAATTATAATAAATTAATGTTTGTAGACTGGGCTCAAATTGACAAAATACAAGAAGGGAAACTCTGTTTACTTTAAAAAGGGCGTCCTTATAACTTTTTAAAAGTTGAACTATTTAACCCTTTAACTGTATAAAAAAATATTTATAAATTTATAAAACAAAAATCTATATATTACTTGAAAAAATTAATCAATTTAAAAACAAACCAAAAGTATTCGATTAAAAACCGATAATAAAACTTACTAGATAATACGTTATTTACTTCAGGACTTTACCTTTAGTAAATAAAATTCAAAAACAACCATCAATAAGATTACAGTGCTAATTGATAATATTTATTATAATTTATAGAACCATTATTATGACAAAGGTCAGCTGACTGGTCAACAAAATTTTTAATAAATCACAATAATTATTAATATTTAATAATGAAATAATCAAGAAGATATAATACTGTGGTAGTATCTCGTGCATTTAAAAAAAAAACGCAAAATAATAAAGATGTACCATGTGTTTGACTTAAAAAAAATAATAGTTGAAATATTCCGTCCCTCTGCGTCTCTCACCCAAAAGTGTGGAACAGGACTGTTTGTAGATAATTTTATTTAAAGTTAATGATTATAAATTAAAACACGAGTCAAAAAAAGTACCTATTTAAATAAATATAAGATTACGACAAAATGTATCAAAATTAAAATTAAAATGTAATACATTTTTAACACATTTTAAGTGTTTAGATTTTTATTTTTACTCATTAATTATTAATGTTGTTATTATTTTTGTTTTTTTTTAGAACAAGGATCTTCCGGTACTGGATCTTGCACTTACGTAGCTCATGAACAACTCAGTTACGCGTTTAGTGTATGGAGAATGGAAGGCGAATGGAACAACGTCAATCAGGAATAATAATTTTAACATTTAAGTGAACACAGGGTGGGTGGGGGTGTCTGTACATCGAAAAGTATTGATATGCAACTATAAGTATTTCCTTTTGCAGTTTTGCATATACATACATACATACACATAACACATATATATATATATATGTGTGTGTGTGTGTGTGTGTGTATGTATATGCGTACCTATTTAGTTTATATTATGTATATTTAATTTACAATAATTATGTTTAGTTTTTATACTTTTTAAACGTTAAGATATTTTTTTATCGATTTTTATTTTTTATTATTTTTTTTATGTACATAAAGCCACCAGTGTATAAATATATTTTTTTATTAAGTTTATATTTTCTATACGTGTGTGGAAAATTTTTTTTTCTCGATTACTGCAAAACCTCGTCCGCTACCGCGGTTGGGTGAGAGGAGGCCGTTCACATGCCTTCAGATTAGTAATAGTGTCTAAAAATACATTCGCGTCTCACCATTCCTGGGGGCAGATCAATCGATTGCATTTCGCGTGTGTATAACGTGCGTGGACCAAAATCCGAAGAAGGAGGGGACAAAATATTAAACCGGACGTGACCGATGATGTTGACTTCCTGTGGGCCTTTTATGATTCCGGAAAGCGCTAAATTTATCAACACCGTCCCGCCATTTCTTACAAAATAAAACTTCTGCCAATGAGTAAAATGTTTGACTGAAAAAACAATAATGTGTCGATTGGCAAAAGAAGGGAAAATAATTTTATTTAAATTACGTAGGTATAAAAATAAATATGTGATATTGCGTTTTAAACAAACCAACAAATTTCTACAAACGGGTGTGAATGCGTAATACATTATAATAAACCGACAAATAATAATGACGCTAAGTGATGTGGTACCTACAATGTATATACTTTTCAATGATTTACCGTATAATTTTTATTCAATGAAATATAGGACTCATTTACAGAATCTACATAATAATACAATTTTTGCAACACGAAAACAAAATTTTTTCATTCGTGATTGCTCGTTAACATTAACGTTTTTCTCGTTATTTCAGTTATTTTAACTTCAAATACTCGCTTCATATTCAGGTTGAATCACCAAATATGTTCACCTCCATTTTTAATTTAATAAAGAATTTATTCAAATTGTGATCTATGACATTTTTGAATGTATTTAAAGGACTATATTTTAAAATTCTTAGATTTTTACACCATTTAAGGAGTATAATAGAACACTTCTACAAACTTCTATTTTCAAATAAAAACCAACCTTTTTTTACTGTAAATTATAAAATACATAGATAGCTTTTTTTGAAAATGTTGATGTATAACTAAATCAAAGTTTTGACCAGTGGTTTCTGAGTTATTAAAACTGATATACCTATTATACTAAAGACTCAATTGTTTTAAAAAAAAGGTTTTACAAGAACACAACTTTAAATAACAGACGTATGTAATATTTAATCTAGTACTTATAATTATACCTACTTAGACAATTGTATACAAAATATAAAATGTTATAGATCAGGTATAATATTAATAAATTAGTAACTAGGTACCTACTATAATCTTAAAACCGTCATAGCTCTCTTTATATATTCTAAATATATTATCTTGAACCAATAATTATTATTTATCTTTAGTACACACATTTAAGAAACTATAAAATTACTCTTTTGAATTTCGATTTGGATACATCGACAGTTTCAAAAGAATAATCTACTTAATTTTTTAGAGGATAAAGGATGATTCTCAAATGAAAGAAGTTAGTATCGTCACAGAACACTATTCAAATGGTATACATAATCTAACAGCATCTAAAAATATGATGATTATAAGTGTTAATTTAGGCTAGGTATAGTTAAAAATCCAAAATCAGAATTTGAATAAATTCATTATTGAACTATAAATCGTTTGGGAGGAGGGGAATGAGCTTACTTGGTGAATCACTCTATAATCATAATATTATACATGCTATGCTTGCTGCAGGTGATAAAGGTACCGCTGTAAAATGTACAAAAAAATCATCTACTCAAAAAAGTACAGGAATAAAGAGTGATTCTCAATTAAAAAAAAAAAAGAAGTTGGTCGTATCGCCACGAGACACTCCTTAAATGGTAAACAAAATCTCACGGTATTTGAAAATAAGACGATTATAAGTAAGTATAGGTGTATAATAAAATTCCAAAATTCAGAATTCCAATAAATTCATGATTAAATGATAAATCGTGGGGACGAGCTTGCTTGGCGAATCGCTCTACATACATATATACATAATGATATAAAATATGTTATGCTTGCTGCAGGATGAAGGTTTCGCAAGCTAAATGACGTACAAAACGGAAGAACCGTATAGTCGAGAAGCGATTTTCTTTTTTTGAAATCGGATATCGACGATATAGTGCATTCCTCGTTATCGCTGTATACATGTATATATATATATATATATATACAGAACACGGAAAATAACTCGCGGAAACGTCTTTATATACTTGTATAAGTCATAATGTGGCGCATAAAATATAGGCATCAAACACACAAAATCGTTAATGATTTACGACTAAAGGTTACACATACATACATATAAGTGTACGCATATTATAATAAATACGTGTATACGTGCAGCATACACAAACACACACATATATATATATATATATATATTGGAAATATATTGTATGACTTATTATATACCTAGTCATTATTATATACGTCATATTTTACCACGGTGAGTTAATTATTAAAGCGGTGACGGGCCGAATGCAAAGGGCGAAGATAATAATAATATATTGAAAGATCATTAAAAACAATGTCTGTCCCGCGTGCGTGCACCGTGCAGCCTGCGCAGCGCTGCAATCGTTAAACGCGTTTAATGAGCTGAAAACGAACCGAAATTTATATGTGTGCGCGCCCCCGTCACAATACGCCACACACATATATATATAGATACTGTTAAACTGCGGCGACGGAGTTTTTAACATTTCAACGCTCATTCGTGTAGTGTATGTATAGGTCGTACATTTTATACTTTTTATACACATCGGGGATCTCATTCGTCCCGTGTTTTACGGGATCGTCCCAATGTTTGATTGAAGCGTCCCGGTGTCCCGATTAAAAGGTCCAACACTTTTGTCCCGTATTTTGGATAATCCGTCCCCTAGGTATATGTACCTTATTTAAAAAATATTTTCTCGTCATTTAACATCTTGACGTTTTAATTATAATATGAACTAAATCAAAAATCCTTATTATTTATTTCAATTATATTTATATCAAGTATTGAATATTGTGTTTATTTTTAAGCGAGAAAAAAGAAATGTTACTTTGAGGCCACGGTATGCAATTTTAAGTTACCAAATGTTAACTAACAATTTGTGTAAGAATTTAAGAAATATTACATATTTAATTTTGTAATATGTGAACTGTTGGCATAAGTCCTAATATCCAACATTTCAATATTTTTTTCAGATTCAAAAAAAAAAAAAACCCGGTACCTTTTAAAAAGTAAAAATAAACTTTGACGTGATCGGCTTATAACTTTTGAATTTTGAGGTCTCGCTCCCCTCCAATTAATTGACATATATGTAAATTACAAGTATAGGTATGATTAAAAATGTCCCGTATTTAAAAAAAAATAATCTGGGATCCGTAATAGGTACATTCATTGTGTGACACATACTGATACTGCAGTACGTATATATATTATAGTCCACCGCCATCTTATATCGGTCGTATCTTCTCACGTCATGTAATATCGTCACTCGCTGTTGCTGCAGACGATATAGTATCCGCAGCGACCGGGTTGGCATTTGGTTCTAATTAGACATACAATATTATATTATACCGGGGCAGCACCGGCAGCATGCTTTATACGGTCGGATTGTGATCCCTGTGATCGTTATTATGTAATACAAATTAACCGCTGCAGATATTATAATAATATAATAATAGTACGTCGAATAGAATAATATTTATTTGTAAACGCCAATCGGCAGTTTTAGGTTTACATTTTGAATATAAGTCTACAGGTAATAGTTTTTATTTATAATACACATTAATACAGAACAATATAGCAAAGACAACTCGATATAAACTAAATGGTAATATACTACGCTATACTGTAACACTTATATATCCAATACATTTATTTAAATATTAAAATCGAAATAAATCTGTTTACATTTCGAAGCACTCTATGTTGGGGATGGTTATGCCCATAAAATGTATTGTAAAGTGGTACTCGGAAGAGGAAGTGATGATTTCTGGAGAAGAAGAAAGGGATACGAAAACCATGAACTATGATTAATCTTAGACTTAATCTTAAAATCTTAATCTTAGTTCATGACAAAAACGCACGTCGAAGAGGAAATCAAGAACATCTATGGTACCTTCTAGAGGCGAGGTTCAAAAATGTTCGCCAGCATCTTGTCGACGAGATGATAGCAATGGTTTTTTAACAAATGTACTGCATATTAAGGAATAACCATGATGTGTATTATCTTGAGAATATGAGCAACGTAAAAAAGAAACCTTTTTTGGACACGCTCGAGTCTTAATTCATTTTTAGCCAATTAAGGATGCCATACTACCACTCCATATTCTAATATTGAACGCACTAACGAGAAATATAATGTCTGGTGAGTGGAGACAACGAGCAATTAAATATATTATCGTGTATAGAGCACTGATTTTTATGCACACTAAAAAGTATCATAATACCTATGTCATCTAATGTGCAATAAAAACAATTTTTTTAAAGAATTTTCTGAAAAAATTAATGTAACATATTTAAAATTGTATTTATTATTAAAACGAATAACCATATATTATGCATTTCCAGTTTTTCTTCGGTAAATCTGTTTACATATTTTTAAAGACTGTAGAGAACGATCGTTCAACGTCAATCGAAGTTGATGGAGCATAATTATTGCAAGCAACTAAGTATTGTTGGGTCTTAATAAATATCATCAAGCTGAACGTTTTCGCCTAATAGTACTGCATTAATTAGAATTTTCGTATGATCTATGATCTGTGAAAATAACTGACAATTATCCAAAAATGTGAAAAGAAAAACAATATCTGATTGCATAGAAATCTGTGCTCTAATTATGTAGACGAGTCCACCATTATCCAACGCCGTAAGACGCACGTCAGTCATTTCAGAAAACAGTCCGAAACACTAACGTATGTTTGAAAATATATTTTCCGTTACATAATTTTAAGACGTTACAAAACAACGTTATAAAATTATATTTTTACCAAATTTTTTTTTACTCTTTTAAATGACAACATGATGTCAACAATACATATAGCATTTTCAATATATCATCATATTTCGATGAGGAATTGTATTCGAAATATTTCCATCTATAAAGATCAAATTTCGAACAAATGTAAATACGAGTAAACAATACTTTAATTTCAACAATGTTATCACTATGAAAAAAATTCAGAGGGATTAGAATGAAATGAGTGATTCAACAATAAACGTGTTGAGTAAAAAATTATGTTGGTGTGTCCTCGTAACTATGACTGACATACAGTAACTCAAGTTCTGTTTTTTTTTTTTGTACGGAACAGTTATCATTGTAAACAATAAATTTGTGTGTCTGTATACGCAGGCGCGTGACTAGAAAATATTATTCCTAGAGGGCATTTGAATATTACGATGACATAATTTTTATTGTAAATAATATAATATTGCACTTGCAATTCTAATTCGTCGAGAGTAAATTTTTACACAGTTAAGAGGTAACTGGGTTAAAATGTAGATGGGCCGGACCCTCCCCTTAGCTACGTGCATTTTGTGTGGCGTCCTCTTATAACTGCATTTTGACTACGTACCTTAATAATTCAAACTTAGTTTCAACACGTTAACCCATTATATTTATTGAGTATGCGAAGCGGTTTTGTGCTCTATATATGCGTGTGCAAGAAGCAAGTGACGACTATTTTACTGTTACACCTCTATGAGTAAAATTAAATTTAAGATTAACTGTACATTATGCACACATACAGATTGATTTTTTTTTTATTGTGTATTTATCGTTATTTTAAAAATCATCAACATTGTTGAAAATATGTTTTTTACTGAATTTTAAGTAGTAAAAAAAAATAAAAAAATAATATTATTGAAGTATTTTGATATGTAAAATAAAATTTTCAGACGAGTAGATAATTAATTATAAGGAAGACCCGGATTTTTCACAAAAATTATTATTAAATATTCATATACTTATGCACTCAAAAATTAAAAAATATACAAAAAAATTCTTTATTATGTGTTAAAAAAACCTAAACATCTTAAAACAATTACAAAATATATGTTTAAAAAAAATACAATTTAAATATCAGTATATTTCTACGTATGTGTTAAAATTATTATACCTACAGTTTAATTAAATAATTGCAAAATTAATAACGGAAAATGTAATATTAATTTTGGAACAAGTGCAATCATTAAGTTACAAAATGTAATTTTTAATTTTTAAATTGGAAATTTCTAACTGCCGAAACCAAAGCAGGAAATTACATTTGAAAAAAATTAATTTTGTGAATCAGGGCAAAAAATTTAAAAAATCATTAACTACTTACTTATAAAAAATGCAACTTTTATACAATTATAAAGAAATATGCAATTTGTAGTCATTTTTACTCAAATATGTAAAAATATGCAAAAAAAAAATAGTAACCACAGAATTCATACATTACAAAATATCAACGTTTCGAATCAAAATAATTTTAGGTGAATTGTAGAAGAATATGCATATTTGCATAGAAATCCAGTTCTTAGTTATAAGTATTTAAAATTTAACAAAATTACGTATGTAAAGTAGTAGTAAAATATTTAATAAAACGGAGTAGTGGACCGACATTTTGCGATATATTCCTGTACACTCCACTCTGCTTATCTAAACTTAAAATACTTATAATTTATAATTACTCAAAATTCTATACTACATCGAAGTATTCCAAAAAAATATTCTGCTTTTGAATAAGGAATTTAAAATACGCGTTGTCATTACAAATATAAATAAATATTAATATTAATACTTATATATAATTAAAAATCAAAATAAGTTATAATTTTCTTTTAAAGTATTCCACACAACCATTTTTTTGGAGTAAAATAGACCTATACGTGTTCCAACATACTCACTTGAGTTTTACTCCGATAATAATTTTGAAAACATGTTTGAATTTAATATGAGTCGATTTTGGGACATCCGAATTATAATTATAAAAAACTTTCAATTGTATTTTTTTTTTCATTAAAATTTCTAAAAATACGAGATTATATTTTTTAATTTTAAGTGAGATTTTTTTCTTTTTAAGAATGATTAGTTAAAAATATGATTTTATAGATCTAAAGTTAAGTTTACAACAAAATAAAATCTGTTTTCAAAAATTATTATTGGATTAAAACTCAAGTCATTATCTACGTATTTTAACGTATAAGTGTATTTTTCTCCAAAAACGATAGTGAATTTATCCCCTTAATAATTTCATCTTTAGATATAGGTATTATTATAATAATCAGAAAATACATAAATTACATTGTGGAAACAAAAAAATGGAAAGTATATATGTATAAGAACGTAAAGTATACAATGTTAATATACAATTTTAAATTTAGAGATTCCCAGGAGTATAATCTCTCTTCAGGCAATTTTTATTTTATTATTCGAATTCTGATGTTTGGAACTTTTAAACTTAAAAAAATATATTAAAATACTTAATTTTTTCATATATCATTTAGTAGTGTCTTATACTCCTATAATGGTACAAACTTATTTTTTCAAATAAGAATCACCATTTTTTCCTGTAAATTGTGAATCAGATGACCTTTTTAAAAATGTGTATATATCTAAATCGAAATTCGGACTATTGTAGTTTTGAGTATAATTTAACCTTGTCTATTAAAGATAATATAGGTCAAATATAATTTATAATAAAATGGGTTTGGAAGATATCCGGGCTTTGATAATTTGAACATTTAAGTAATTAATTAAATCCATCGACATTTTATGATTTGTAAAAATTATCTAAATTTAATAAATAGGTTATATAGTTACTAGATCCAATAACTATTTATAATTTTTATAGAACTATTTTTAAGAGCTTTATGATTCTTATAGTATATACGTATGTTCCGATAAACTCAGAAACTTCTCGTTCAAATTTTGATTTAAGCACATCAAATCTAAAAAAAAAAATCAATAACCGCTTGACAATTAAAAGTTTTGAAAAAAAAAATAGTTTGTATCGTTACAGGACACTGCTGCTTAAATGGTATAAAATAATCTAACTAATTGAAAATATGTTCCTATAAAATATATACTTAAAAATTCCAAAAATAATTTAATATATTCATTATTAAAGGAGAAAAGAGATGTGTGAACATTTTTGGTGAATCGTTCTGCACTTGCAGTACAAACACATATACCTACGTATGAGTATAGGTGCTGAAATGCTGAGGCGAAGAGAAAAAAAATCGAATAGGAATGGTTTATAGGTAGGCGTATGGCCCGCCGAGTTCGTCTGATGACGTGCCCGAAAAAATATGATCCTCGTCAGAGATAATTCATTATATACGGCACCATCATTTTAAGCGTTTAAAACGTATACGATATAAAATATCAAGTTACGCGTTTGAAAAAAATTAATATTTTTTTCACGCTGATGTTCATTGTCGTCGAAGAAAAAAACAAAAATCACATATTATTTATATATTTCGTATAAAAAAATTAGTTTCTACAAACAATTTACTGCAATAAAGTATAAGGAAAATCATCATTTAATTCAGTAATATACGCTCTACTATATGCGCGATCATGCCGAGTTCTCGAGGGCTTTTATATTATACCTATGTCCTTATTGTATATTACGTTAAACATTTATAAAATATACGAGTACTAATCACGAAATATATAATATAATATATTTATTTGTTTATTTATTTACTAAATTTGTATAATATAATAGATAGCATTTTAAAAATATTTCGGTTCTTTTTTTGGCTATTATTAATAGGCATTTAAAATTTTTAATTTTTATTCGCCTTTTAATGTATATTATTAAACTTTTATTTGTGAATAAAAAAAATCTTCAAAACATGATACAAGGTTCCTCGTAAGTTTTTTTAACAACGTTATAGCAACTAAAAAATATGAAAAGTCATAACCTTTATATATATATATATATATATATATATATATATATATATATGAGTATATATGAATTACAAATTTTGAAAAAAAAATCGTCAAAATAGCAAAAGTTCGAAAAACTATATTATTATAGTTAAAAATTCTTTTAATTTTTAAATTGAAGGTTTCACTCTCATAATTTTTCTTACACGATTTAAAAAAATAAATAGCTTAATTAAGTATGTAAAGCCGTGTTAAACTATATTTTAGGTACGTCAATAGATACAGTAAACTTATTTAATGTTTTAAATTAACTGTAAAATTATAGTAAATAATCGAAAACGATGACTTTTACGTTAGGTGATCAGTGTTGACCATACAGACCAGAGTTATATAGTTATTATTATAAGAGGACGCCACACTCGAACGTGTTGTCACTTGATGCCGTCTTACAAACGAACAACTCGTAGAAAATTTTAGAGGCTTTTATTGATATTTAATCAAGATTCAAGTAAGTTATGAGCATTTTAAAACTGTAATCTTTTTCGTAAATTTTAAAATTATCATATAACATTAGCTATAATAAAAGCCTCAGAGTTGCCTCCTCTTACCTTTGAATTTTATAATTGCAGGTCAATTAACTAATTTTAAAATTAACAGAGTACAATTGATTATTGTGAACGCATACGATTTGCAAAAAATGTTGTAGATGTTTGTAAGACGGAGACAGCACATGCGAAAGTGGTGTCATCATAATAGCCATTTCAATTATTCACCTACATAAAACAATAAAATTTAAAAAGCCGTCAGGCAGGTAACCGCTATATAATATTATAATGTACAGTATTCAGGTGTCGACTGTACCTCGTCATTGAGTATAGGTCACTGTAAAGAATGACGTGTGTTAAATTTAAATTCAACCAAACAACATTACAACGATGTTCTTTTATTTCCCTACCCCGCCCTCCTCACCATTATTATAAAAATTAGTGAGAATGTTCAATTTTGACCTCCCTGCAGCAGAATTATATATACCATATAACTACCTAGACCCTGCAATACGCTACCAGAAACCATCCTCGACGAAGTCGATGTTCGGAGCATTTTTTTTTTCTACCATATATAATCTAAAATGTGTGTCCAGTAAAAAAAAAAGAAGGCGTCATTTCACGTGCGATGCAAGATCAATATGCATTCTTCGATTCGCTCGGAATCTAAATCGTACACGAATACTATGTATTATAATATGGAATACGAGAATAAATCAATATTACAACATGATATTATAATATGACAATCGTCGTTCTATTGCAGCGTGTTCGATATTATTATTAATTATTATATTATATTATAATATTCAAAATATGATCAATCGCACAATGTGGTCGGTGACGTCTCTGCCGTTGTACGCGACTACTGCGGCTACGCTGTGCACAACACTTAATTTTATACCACACATAAATGTTGACATAAAAAGTATGTTATGGCAAAGGGATATTTTATACCCCCTCCCCCCCGTACGTTTTTCGTATATAATATAATTATATATATATGTGTGTGTGTAGGCTGTAGGCTCGCGGAGAGGTCTGTCTCACGACCCTCTTGTGGGAAGATAGACTTATAGCCGTGACAGATGTTGGTTTTTTTTGTATTATTATTATTATTTATTTTCTGAACATGACGTAACGCATTAATCTCGACGCCTTGCGACAATCTTATACATATATACATACACTTTACAGTAATAATATTGTCACTGTTTTCTGTACTGCAGCAACATAATAATATACACAACGGCGAAAAATCATAATGTCGTTTTATTTTTTTTTTTTTTAATTTATAATATAATAAGTTAACCGATTTTCCGTACACGTAAACTTAGTAAATAATGGCCGTGCACTGTAATTAGTTGCATACAGATTTACGGATAATATTATATATATATATATATATAAACATAGGTATTAAAATATTACAAATTGAAAGAATTTTGTTGGTAAACAATATTATGAGCATATACCTAATTATATACGATATATATATGCATATCCATACTTACTATACGTTTTTATTGTTTTTTTTTTTTTACATCAACTACTTTCATATATCATGGCCAATGTAGGCTTAGGTAGACTAAATTGTTTACATAGGATTAACCTAAACGTTTCATTTTTTTCAATTAAGAAATTAAATTATTTACATATTTTGCAAAGAGTCTTGCAATTATATTGCTTCGTATAGATTTTCCAGTATAGAGAATATTCCTTTAGGTAATAAGCACGAGTAAAAAAAAACACTTGTAAGAGGAGGGAAGGGGACATAAAAATATCCTCCTAATTTAGAGTTAATGGAAATTGTTGACTTAAAAATAATAACGTCGCACAAGTTGTAAATATCTATAATTTAAAAAGTAAGTACAATAGTCATAATTTGCAAGTGATATTATTTTCAGATGGATTTGAATTTTAATTATTAATTAAATATGATTTCACTTAATTTGCAATTTATTGAATTTGTTGTATTCTAAGTGATGTATAAAAATAATATTTATTTTATTTTAAAACACTTACGTGACATTGTATAGCATAAAAAAATCTAAATTTAATAAACTGTGAAGCCTAGAATTGTACGTACGAATTGGTCAATATAGATACCATTGATTTTCTTTCTTTGACCCACGTGCAACATACAAAATTATCTTTCATTGAGAACAAAATTTTTTTTTAATTAATTTTTGTGTAATAAGTGTAAATAAAAAGAAAATCGCCTGACTGGTGGGTGAAAAAGGAGACGAAGTAGTATCTGTAAATAGGTACTCCCAATTTAGAGTCAATGGACATTTTCAACTTACAAAAAATTATGTCGAATAGATTGTATGTATATGACTTAAAAAGAAAGTACGATGTTCATAATTTATTTGTTTCATCATAATCAGCATAGGCATTAGGCGTGTTTAAAAGAGGGGGCACTGCCCTCTACGGACTGTGCTTACTGCCTCAAAAAAACCACGCCTGAATAGAAAAAAGGTTGTGTGATTTCCGATCACTACAGATTTTGATTATTTGTAATCAATAACCTAGCCCATCAGAATACTTAAAAAAGGACTATTCTTATTGAAATTGTTGGTGTTATAAAGAAAAATGTAATTTGTAATGCATACCTAGTTTATAGAACGTTAAAGATTTGCTTAGTAGTCTATATTTTGTAAATGGAAATTCTGGTACTGATTTTTCTAACTATGTATCAAGATTGCCATTATGGTTTCTTAACCATCGTCTATTAGTATCGAACAAAAATTGGCATTAAGTATAAACTTTGATGATGTCATTGAGTTTTTAAAAGTATTGGAACCATATGAGAAGAGCATGGATATATAAACACTACATTTTTATCAACAATTTCTTATTTACTAGACTATGTAAAATGTATTTTTATTTTAGTTTTAAATGTATTTGTATTGTTTTTACACGCTGATGGTGAAACTTTTCAGATTTAATTTAAAAATATTTATAATTTCGAAAGTTTTTCGACATAAAAAAATAGAAGAAAAAAAAAAGTCGTACAATTTAAAAATTTGTTATGCTCCCTCGGCCACCAACATCTGAACAGGTCTATAATATTCATTAAATTCGCATTTAAAAAAAGAAAAAAAAAGGCGGCAAGTAGGTACCGTTCTGCTGTACAGTATGTGTCGAGTAGATCGCTTTCATGGATATGTTAAATTTGAATTCAATGATATAAACCATTGTATAAGTAAAACGATTGTATAAGAGAACCGAAGACGGTCTGTCAACCTACATAACTAAGTGTATTTTAAAATATTATTGCTATTAAAAAAATTAATTTTACTAATAATAATACAGTAGGTTAATTCATTTTTGCAGAAAACATTGCATTTGAAAAATTAATTGAAAATATAAAATATAATAATATAGGTATTTTAAAGTTTCAACCAAATTATTTTAAAATTATAGCAACATAAATAATATTGTTATTTTTCATTTAAATAACTAATTTCGTCTAAATTCGAACTTGAAATGTCTATAAAAAATTATTTTTTTAATATATTTTTTTGATTTTTTTGGTTACATTATTAAATATTTTCGAAAAAATTGTTTTAAATTTTCAATCCTTAGTTATAAAAACTAAACATTTTATAAGTTTTTAACTACAAAACTATTAGCAAATGTCTGATAATGAATTCGATCAAAATTTGAAGTATAAATGCTTACAAAAAAAAAAAATTGTGAGTATATATTTTATTATTTTTAATTTGCTTTTTTGACATTTTATGATGATTCTTGTATTAAATTTTCGAAAAATTTGACCCGACGAATTTTTTTATCGATATTTAAAAACAATTGAATAAACCAAAAATTTCTTAAGCCTACAATTAGCTCAAAAATTGTCAAAATATTTTAAATTTTTTTGGTGTATAGAAAATAACAATCTAAATATTTGGGGAATTTTTCAAACGTTTTCAAGTATTCCATTTTGAATTACATCAAATTAAGAAAATCGTTCCTGGAGAAAACGGATGAATATCCAATGTCTAATTTCAAACGCTCTTAAAAAATTACTTTGACTTTCCAGTAATTTTTTTTTTTTTTTAGAAAAGGAGAAAAACTTTTAGAGATCCTTATACTGAATTTTCAGATCTTAAATTTGAATAGAAAAATTTTAATGAATTTCCTAATCAAAAAAAAAAAAACTGCAGAATTTCGTGATTTTTATGTATTTTCTCGAAATTTCAACTTTATATGATTATAAAAAACTATTAAAGTCTTACACTCGACTTTTTTTTTTAATTTTCATTTGCAACAAGTTATAAAGAACATTGTACTACATTTTCAAGTTTTTTTCGCTCTGCTCAGAATCTAAAAAAAAAGTTCTGGAGAAATCCTCGTTTTTTCAAGTCTTATCTATACAAGCTGAATGTTTTATATATTTTTAACTATAAAATAATTTGAACATTTCTGTAATACTAACGATATAATATAATTATTTTAAAAATTGAACTTCGATTACTACCTATATACGACTGCCTATTTTTAAGCTAATTATTCATGCAACCATTCCACTAATATATTCACGCTATTCTACAATAGCGTTGCCTTATAAATAAGTATCGATTTATAACAAGTATTGAGTTAATAACTATAATTTGAATAATAAATAATTTTTAGGTACTATACCTATATTATATAAAATAAATATTTTTTTTTGAAAAATTAATTCAGCCTATATAACGGATTAATGAGAATATATATTGGAAATATTTTTAAAAAAATATTTTAAGTATATACACTACAAATGTTTTCAAAATATAATAGAGAATATATTTTTTTAAAATAATTAAAAAACATTTTAATGATTTTTTTTTTTTGTGACAAAAAATGTTCTTAAAATATTTTTAAAACCTAGATTGATGGTTAGAAAATAATATGAAAATGTTTTTCGTTTTCTAAAAGATATTTTGAAAATGTTTTTAAGATGTAATTTTGCTATGTGGGTAGGTGGTAGATATCGTATTACTAATAGTAATATAAAAACAAAATTTGAAATTTCCTTAAAATGACCAGTGGCGCAGAACAAAATTTTGAATGGTCTCCACAACCACTAATTATTTTATATAAATGATTTATTTCAGAGGGGAATAGTAAGTTCCTACACGAGAATAGCAGGTAAACAATTACATATGTTAGTTCCTACACGGGCATATGTAAGTTCCTACACGGTAAAAACCAGGTACCTATGTTAGTTCCTACACGGCGGAAAAAGGTACATATGTAAGTGTACCTATATGTGTATATATGTGTAAATATGTATATACGAATAAATATATGATGATTATATATTATATAATACAAATACGCTGGTATAGCTATTTAATATAGGTAACTACATTCAAATATACTTATAAATAATACTTATAAATGTATATACGAAAT
>JACXSJ010001385.1:0-21931 GCA_014851325.1 Pentalonia nigronervosa
AAATGGTCCAGAGACCTCTTATCCTAAGGTCTAACATCGGTTTATAAACTTGAACTCTGATTATTACCTAGTTTTTTTTTTATTTTTATCTCTTCTCTCTTAATGTATTATGTTTTTCCGTTCTACCTAGTCTTAACTGAAGAGTAATATCAATGGATACTTTCTCTTATCATGTGAACTCATGTCAAAAAATCCTATCGCTCAAATTTACTTATTGTATTATATAAATATAGATTGTAAATAAACAAAAAAAAAAAAAAAACTGAAGATTGTATCAGTGTTGGTCTCCCCAAGCGCTCCTTCGATGCTGGAGGGGTGGTTTAAGATGCTTCGTTCATTGTTGTACTTGATACAATGGAGTGTGAGATGTTCGATTGTCAGTAGTAGGTCACATTGGTGGCAGATTGGATGTTCTTCACGGTTGAAAAGGTAAGAATGGGTAAGATGTGTATGGCCAATTCTAGCTCTTGTGACAATGTCTTTACGGGCTGTGCAGGTGGGAGATCGCCATTTCTATATGGTTTTTTAGTATTTATTAATTTGTTGTCGGAGGTACAGTTCAACTACGATTGCCACTGCTGGGTGGAGGTTCAGTTAATTATTCTAACAGATAGGTCTTTAAATGAAATCGATTTTTTAATAGTTGATTCAGCGGATGATTTAGCTTGAGAAATGAATTTTATACCAAAAATATTGTGAACTTTATTGATTACGTATACCACCGGAATATATTAAAGTCGTCATAATATTTAGCGTTCGACTGAAAATGTAAAATAATATCATTTTTTTTTCTTTCAAGTTATACAAATTGATAATATTATTGAGTGATATTATTATTTTTATTGGTTGTTATAAAAATAGGAAGTCAAAACTTTTCGAATAATTTCCAAAGAACTAATGTTGTTTATTAATTATGTTTAAAAAAAAAAAATTTGAAGACTGCTACATACTTGATTATTTTTTGCTTTTAAAAGATATTATGATGGAAATATAATAGTGTTTGCTTAATAAATTGAATTTTTTTTTTTGATAAAATTGTTTTTTACCAGAACACGATATTTAAATGACATTTTGTTTTGTTAAAACTATAATTACTTAAACGGCTTGTATCAGCTCTTTGTTTCCATAGTATGTTAGGATTATATTTCTTTCACACGCCTGGTTAAAAGTGGCTAAAAATATTCCAACGGCAGTTGGTCACTTTAAAAATAAAATCAATCCATTTATATTGTATGTGTGTGAAAGTGTAGTCGATATTGTTTTGCATTTTCTTTATTAAACCGAAAAGTGTTTTTGTCCCCATCACGTCTGATCCAGTATAACAGTTTAAGGAACGCCAAGGTTTGTTTAACATTGAATGACCTGTCGGGGATGGACGTAAATCGGAAATGTGTAAGTCAGTCTGGTCACGTACGATCGATGCTTGTTTTGAATAGACTTAGTGCAATGTTTTATTTGACGGTCGTGAAAAAACGGACAGAAAAACAAGTATAACGCATGTATGGAGTGAAAAAATTCAAAACGGTTTTTAAAAAAATATATCACTGCGCGTTACCCAAGTGGTTGGGCAATATTTTTCCTATCGATATTATTTTTTTACTGGCACCGACGATTTAGTATTTTCTAAACCCGGTAAGGTCGTGTCAAGCTTAAAAATAAATTAGAACATCCAAGTAATTCTTGAATGTCAAACGGTGTATTTCTTTTCCTCCCACCATACACCTACAGACCCGATGTATATTTAGCATCTGGCATCTCGTACACTGTGGCAACGAAAATACGCGTATACCATAGGGGCGGGGAGTCGGGAAAACGGCGTAATGTGTTATTATTACGGAAAAAAAAAATAAAAATGATAATAACACAAAATAAAAATATATTTCAATATTGTGTCATACTAACACCACGAGATGACCAATTTCGTGGAGAGTTTATTAATTGTGTTGTTTTTCTTTCAAACTGGGTGTGTGTAGTAACAACTAGGGTAAAAACGTTTGAAATAATACACGCATACAAAATATTACTAAAACGTGCGACTTAACTTTTTTAATTAAATAACGCAACGTTGCACGATTAAACAAAATCGAAAGATTATTAAAGACTTAACCCCCCAAATAACGCGGACTGGTTGATTTGCACGGTGTTCGTAAACATTACAGTAATTTAATTAACACAATACCTATTATTGTAATTAATACATAATTCCTAATAAACGTGACCGTGTATATTAATTTAACGGTTTCCTAAAATATATTAATATAATATCTAATAATTATCTGATATCGATCATCATCGTCGTCGTCGTCGTCGTCGTTAATAAATTATTGCGTTCGCGTTAATATTATATTCCCGGCCGCTGTAATCGTACACAGGTCATCCATCAATACAAAATCTATTGAGTACAGTTCGAATGCCAACTACGAGCTTTAAACAATATTATCATGATAAATGAGTAATAAGACAATTGTAAGTGTTACGTCACCGGCCTATATCGCAGTACCTACATAATTATTGTTATTACATATTATACATACATTATTATAATATGGATTGTGCATTCGTTATAATAACATAATAATATTATTATCGTCCGGAGCAGCGTGTTTATACGTGTTTTTAAACAATTCAATACAAAATAATGAGATTTCGTTATATAGTATTGTTCGCGCGCTTCTTGTCATATTTCTTCTCACATAGTCGCACGTTAATTTGTGACGTTCAGACGTACTCAAATTATACACGCCGGGTAACGATTACACAGATTATTAATAATTATACACAACAAAATTGTATTATATAAACACGGTTGCTCGGAACGTAATAATATTATTGTTATTGTTGTCGTCGTCGTCGTCGTCGTCGTTGTTACTGTTGATACGTTGTGTTCCTTTTAGGAACGGAGCCTGTTTATTCTAAGGCCAGTAAACGATCGCGGTTTTAATTCGTACCAAGGAGGATAATATTGTATTTACCTGCCCTTACCTTGTGCAGAGTTAGGATGAATAATAATACTGTAATATCGTTTCGGAGATCTCGCTCGTGTTTTCTTTGGTGTATACCGTATGAATTTTGAATGTACACGTTCGGTAACGGCTATAATAATAATTATTATTTACAATAATACAATCGCCATTGTGCCGTCCCAAGTCGTTGTTCGAAATTTTATAACAAAACAACCGTTGTCACGGTCGGTGAAAATCGGTGAAGTTTAGTTTAATGATAATAATATTATACATAACATTTAATTTTCCAAACCCGATTTGTTAATATTGTTATTTTCGGTTCGCTACAAAACGGCAGCGGTCCGTCGAGCATTGAATACTATAATTATATTAATTGATATCCAAGTTGGGAAACAAACAAAATAAAAATTTTAGATAAAAACAAGATTCTTTCGAGGAAATCCTTCACCGCGGTTTAAAAACCGTAAGTAATCATCATGTGACAAAGCATAAATACTAATAATTGATAATATCGTTTACACATCGGTGATAATTTAATATATGTTCACATACTCTGAGGGTCCGGGGTTCTCATCTAAATATCTAATCGAATATGACGATGTGCCCCAATTACGAATGCATAATTATTCGTGTATTGTTATTTTTAAACCAAGTCCTCTTATGAATAGTTATGAATAATAAATTATAATAATTTTTTTTTTTTAATTTTAATATCTCATATTGGTGTGTTTGATTACAAAAAGTCATATTATTTTCAGGTTCTCATTGATCATTTTAGCGTCTTTTTTTTTTTTTGTTTTACGTCCGTCGACTACTGTTTTTTTTTACTTTTTTTTACGGACTTCGCTTCTATGCGGAGACGTGTGACGCGCGCTCGTAACAATCTAACATAAGGTCAAATTAGAAAAAATTGTTAAACATTGTAATAAACTGTAATAATGTGTAGTAGCTGTGTAAGTATGTGTGTGTATAATATACATATCACGTTATCACTTCCGTGCGTTACTTTACCTTCCTCCTTCCGGTTACGAGTTTTTTAAGCGATCCCATTATATATTGTAATAACGCAACCGAGATACACACTGGTTAAACCGTTGGTATTTTTACATAATATTACTATTAACTTTTTAACATTTATTTGTGTTATTTCCGTCAACAAGCAATGATGCTCGTCCCAATTTTCCTTCAAATTATAAACATATCCAAATTCTGGTTTTAAAGTTTTCAATTCTACGTTTAAGGACGATGCTTTGAAATACTTGGATTTTTATGCAATTTAAAATAAAACATTTTTTTCCAAACGTGAACCAATCTTTTTATTGCAAATACTAAATTGTTGCAGAGATGATTTTTTTTAAATATTAATGTGCATACCAATCAAAATTTTAATTAGTAATTTTCGAGTTGGTTAAATTGAGGTATTCAGAATAATATATTAGTATTTACTAAACCGGTAAATCATCCTTTGTTACCTATATTACCCATCAAAATAAAACGATAATAATTATAATTCTGTTTGGCGATCTCGAATTTCACGATTTATTACTTTTAACGATCTATCCAAATTAAGCCAATCAAAAAAAACAAACCTTAGCCAACAACTCTGAATACGTGACGCCGTAATAAATAGCATACGAATAATCCATAATAACCCATAAAATTATGTCACTTAGGGGTGCTAAGTTATGTGTTTGTCTTAACCGTGTCAATGTTTGGCTTAAGAATGAACAGCTGTCAACTAGGATAAATCCACATTGAAAAAAAATCGTGGACGGGATGAATCAGATAACAATAAGGTAAACTTAGTTGCATCTCAAGCTGGGCTTATATACCTTTAATCTCTTTGTACAAATTGGTTTAACTCTGTCGTTTGCTAACTGCATCCGGAAAACGATTTGAATAATATTTTCTTCTTGGATATATTATTTGAGAATATAACTAAAAACTAGAGCACCGCACATTTAAATTTTAAAATATGTTTTTTTAATAAAAAAAAAATTGAAGTATGTAAATAACGCGTATCATGTTATAAATACATTTATGTAATTTATGCGAACAATATTATTATAATGCGTTCCGTGATGTCCACTAATCAATTTAAATTTAAATTACTAGGATACCGTAATTAAGTACCTATATTTTAATTTAGTTTTATGCGATAACAAAAATACGCTGAACGAATTATATACAGTTATCATATTTATATTCTAATTATTGTTTTATAATATAAAAAGATAAGGTACTTTATGTAAATTTATATGATGTTTTATAAATTGTAATTAAAACCTAATAATACAATTTATGTATTTTATAAAATGTTGAAAGTTAAATGAACAAATTATTTAATAGTTTAGCTTATATTTTTAACAATTTTCATTGTAAAACGAGAGACTAAATTATGAAAAACACTTGTGCCAATATTTAAAGTTAAATTAATCTACTGTAATGTATTATTACACAATTATTTAAGATAATAAATATTATTAAAAAAAACCCAATGTTTATTCTAAACAAGATTTCTTGGTTCACATCGCAAATAAATATAATATACTTCGGTTAATTATTAACGCACGTTTCGCGTATTAAATTTACTTTGATATTCCAATTAGTCAAAAATCTTCATATGTTTTTATACTTATTACTTAATGCATTTGAAATGCCTTATCTGAATTTGATCGTATAAAATAAGTGATTCTTTTAAATGCTAACACTCATTAAACGTAAAGTATTTAAATTGCAAATTGTTTTTACGGAATTTGAAGTCATTACAAACAATATTTTTACTCTTGTAATTTATGTACTGCTTTTTAACGACAGCGCATATTTTTGATTTCGTTTTCCAAAGCAGAATACTTTCGAAAGAGTACAGTCAATCAATTAGAAGAATAAGGTATTTAAAGTTTTAATGAGCGGAGTGGGAGGTAGTGGGCCCTATATTTTGCTTGGTACTCCAGTGGACACTCCATTTCGCAGCTTAATAATATCTTGCAACTTTAAATTAATAAACCCCTCGTTGGAAATTCAATTTTCATATATTGCAATTCTAAGAAAATATTCCATTTATGAACAAGAAATTGAAAATGTAGATATGATGTAATTTAAGAAAGTAAAAACCTTGAAAAATGAGGTAATATAGATTTTTTACAAAATATGTTATTTTGTAACGACTTTAAATAGATATAGCTCAAGTTATGTAAAAAATGATATTTCCAAAAAGGTTGATTCTTATCGATGAAATAAGTTTTTACTTTTAAAATAATCACCTTGTATATCGTCACCGTTTAAAAAAAAATTCACGATATAAAATGATCATTCCATCGTTGTTCAATGCCATCTGATTTGGTTAGGTTAGCCTGGTTAGCCTATGCCTATAACGTATTCTCATCATCGTCTGATTGTCCGAGTATGTTAATTATTGAGATCATAAGTATGGATTTCAAATCAATCCATAGTCCTCTGACATTAACCATAATATTTTATAACTACTATACACTCTGTTCAGCGATAAAACACGCTGCGGACCAACGAAAATTTGCGGTTTTTCTGCCCATCCCCACGCGACACCCTGCCATAGGGGAACCGGTTTCGACAGCGGTTGGATCTGCGTGTTCTCTCCCTGAACAGAGTACAGGTTCACTCGGGGTCGTTATTGAACACGGGCTCATTTCTTTATACCAAGTATTTTATCGATTTTCACGACGACGTACGCGCGAGTGTCCCTTGAATAGATATATTACTATTATTTTGACAACGTTTGAGACTTCTATAATATTATCACGTGAAGGGGGGGGGGGTTGATTTTGTTCGGGGGTGGCGGAAGACGAGAGAATTTAATTTTTACCATTAAAGTGCTTTCAGCTGTAGTTCATAATATTTTCACAACATTCGCCGCGTGACGATTTCGCGCAGTAATGTCACACCGCGGATTGTAACACATAACATATTATTATAAAATTTCAGTATTTTGAAACTCTTTGATATAATATTATTATAGGTGTACACACGAGTTGCGTGTCGTAGTACATATTATGCCATATAATATATTATTATGCGTACGTAATAATATATACGCTCGCATAAATAATGTTATATATATATATATCGATTGTGTGTGTGTAATATATTGTATATTAGGTATAATATATTTGCACTAAACCGGTGTGTGCGAAACGATGTGTGAACGTGTGATTTATAATTCCGGATTTCGACGACGGTATGTCGTGTTGGCGATTTCAAGACTGGCGGTGGTGTGTAGGTTCCTCGACCTACCTGTTTGACGAGAACCGATGAAATCGAAAAATGTGTCTTCGAGTCGCTTCGAAATATATCGCCAGCTGCCCGGTTCGTGATCAATATATTATTATAATATTCCTCTCGGGCTGTTAATACAAAAATACGTAATATTAATTAATTATTAGCGTGTTCAACAGAAACGATCGTTTTCTGTAATATTCATAAATATATATATATTATAATCATTTCGGTGAAACTCGTGTTCCGCGAACGCCGACGCTGAAGCGCAGTACATTACGAATATTCGACGTAGCTTAAAAAAGGCATCGCTGATATGTACGCTGATAATACAATAATAATAGTACAATAAAAATGAAACGTAAAAAAAAAATAAATAAGAGAACGACTCGTCTCACCGATATAATAGCGGTCAAAGCCCAAAGGTCGTCGTCGTCGCAGAATAGTCATAAGAGGGTTATTACGTGCGTCGTGTGACGCGGATGCGGAATAAAAATAATAAAAAAAAAAACAAAGTCGTACTTAATATAGTGAGACGAGCTGCAGTTAGAGCAGTAGAGTTTTTTGCATTTCGCGGGCCGTCCACGGTAAAAATAAAATTGTCTCCTGTCGTTAAAAAACGTCATGTCATATTACACCAACTGTGGCCAAACCACAATGTCGTTCGCAAAAAAAAAAGTAATCGAAATGCGTCCGTTTACCCCGACGTGTACCGAAACCGACGCCAGACTGTATTTTATCGTGGTATATAGATACAAATGGTATGAACATTTAATGCGAACGATGTGTGTAACCGCTTCAGCAAAACATTTTTACACCTGTTCGGTATCCAAAATCTACACAACGTCTGAGCACTCGATATCCCTAAGAAAGATGTCACGTTTGGGTATTAAAATGGAAAAAGTGTATACAAGCCATATATAGCTAAAGAAAATACGTGAAAAACGTATTACGCGTAAAATGTGTATATAATAATTAAAACAATAATATAAATTTTATACCTACAATAATTAAAACAATTCGAAGTCAATTTTTTCCCCGATATCATCCCACAGGTACCGATTGTTGTTTGTATACTAACATCGTTCCGCGCCTGGTGGAACCGCAAGGCGGTGTTTCGTTGTTACAGTTGTTTTTTATGCTTACCTCCGAATTCGGTGATATACATATGATGCGTGTAAATGAGCGAAAATAAAAAAAAATTAATCATAATCGAGTCTCGTATAGAAATCTATAGTATCAAATAATACTACAATTATGATAATATTATATACCGTCGTTTATTATTTTGTGTTTATGAAATTATTGATTCGACCAACATATCCCTACAACATCGAAGTCAACACACGCGTACTTATCACCTATATTATAAGTATAAATATTATAATTACACAATAACAATCTGCGTGCAATGTACTTACTGTGTGCCACGACAATGGGCAATCGTTTCACTCACGCGGCAATCGTTTCCACGAACAGCGTGGGTCGTCTTAAATTTACCGAATGACAAACCCTCCCACACGCATGTTTCACCCCGTCGTTGCAAACATAAAATACGACCCCAATACGACGACGGGCATATCGATTCAGACTATTCAAAGATATTTCTGTAAAATCCAATTATTGTACAAAATTATATTATACGGTTCGGAGTAATGGCGCGACGCACGCGATGAGCGATTTAAATTTAACCTACAATTGCGTAGTAGATGTTCGATTCGAATTAAAAGGATAATTTTTTTTATATATATATATCGTAAAGCGAATGTATATTATGTTGATGCATATTACGTATGGACGAATGACGTAATGATGTAATAACTAATATTTGTGTAGATTTCAAATATTGGGCAAGTAGTAAAATATGAGCTAATTCATGAAAATGTTCACCAACCCAGGCGGGGATCGACCACCTACCACCCTAGCCAGTCCTCCCCCGCAGTTCAGATTGAAAGTAGTGCGTTATTTGTAATGACGTACTTCCTTTTTTGAAACAATATGAGTGGTGTATTACTGCAGCTTTGTTTCGCTACTTAATCGATTATGTTCCATGTATCTTCTGAAACAACGACACTTCAATTTTTCCAATGTAAATGGAGCTGCAAATGTCGCTGATATGAACGCTACATTTCACAAGCTACATTTTTTTTTACCGATTAAATATTTCTCGTAGACTTAATTTAAAAGTATAAATTACGTTTTTGTCGACTGGCAGATTTGACGGTTTCACTCGAATCTTCGAAATCTCCTTTTCCAACCCGGGCCTACAGATATTATATTTTATTCACATAAAAGTAAAGTGATAATTGCCTCTATATTTGTTTTGTTATACTATATCACTATTACGATACGACGAGATATCAAATGTTATACCTGCGTATAATATCGTTGCAGAGCTACAAAAATCGTGAAAAGTCTCTACGAGCTTTCGCCAAATCATCACGACCGGCGAATATAAAAACGATTGTAATTCCCTACTGGATTCTAAAATGTCCGTCACCCGACATTTTAGCTCCTCGTATATATGCTCGAGTGGCGATCGTGCGCGGTTTTCCGGTTTTCTACTATAACCTCCCTGGCCCATTCCCGAACCGCGACATCGCAAACACTCGACCACCACCATAACCTTGTATCGTTGAACGCAATGCAACCGTTGGGGTGGGTTGGGTTAGGTCAGTCGGCCGTCGTCGTGTGCAGGATATACGAACCGTGTCATAATGTTATGTGAACCGTGTGGGCGTATAACGAAAATCAATTACAGTCGGTGGTTAAGAGCTATTTAAGTGCGAGCGATTAAGGAGGATTTATAATAAGGAGAAGAATAAACACGAATTTAAACGCCGATTACGCGACTGTTGCAAGTTTCCTAGTGAAACAGCACGACCAGTGTGCGCGAATGTGCGAGCTTTTGCGCGATTTCTCACCGCCGCCGCCACCCCATTCACGGTTGTTTCATTCGGGACTTTGGCCTTAACCGTCGCGGCCCAGTCGTCTCGGGCACGGCTTTTATTTTATTTTTGCCCTCCGGCGTGCGTCATTCGGCTCTACAGCCCTGCCGAATATCGATTTGAACGCTTTCGCGAACAGTATAATAATATTGTGTGCATACCACTCGTGCGTTTATATCAAAACGCTCACGCTATATACTCCGCGGTATATAGTAGTAGTTGTTTTGACGTTTACGGAAGCCAGAGGTGACTGCAGCCGCTTCGCCGGTGGCGTCAATTCGGTTTTAAACGCAGAGGGAAACAAAAATTCTGACAAATCAATATTGGTAACCGAAAAAAAACCACCGTTCGCTTCGCTCATTTCTACTCATTTTTTTTTCTCATCTCAATTCGATTCCCATGCTTATATGTAATTTTTTATGTGCGATAAAAAATTATTATAACAAAAATAGCCGGAATCTATTGAAAAAAGCACTTGGGAAGCTGGATATTATCTACCTCAGTGGTGTTATTTTAAATTTTTCCGCAGAGAGGTCCGTCAAAATATTAAACACAACTGCTAAAATGGCATACTGAAAAAATGAAAAATATAAAATACAAGGTATCAGAGATTTCTTAAAAATCACGGATAAAATTAAAAGTGTCGTTTTGTTTTAGAATTTTTACTGCAGTGTACACGTTGCATGTTTGATACATATTATCGCTGGAATGAAAAAAATTAAGTTAAGAAAATATAAAATAGTATGCGATTATTATCCTATACAAATCTTTATTCGTGTCATTCCGTTCGACAGTAGAAAAATACACTGTAATGGTTTGTATTTAAGAATACGTAACAGTATGTAGGCAGTCATTATAATATTATATTATTTCACAAACACACATAATATTCGAACTTAAAAACAACAGTTTAATTTAAATCTATAATTTCCCATAAAGACTGTTTTGTTTTTTTCACCGACAACCATTAAGATTGGGCTGTTTTTAAAACATCAGACGGTTTCTGCAAATGCCCCCCACCTCGCCAGCCCCTCCTCAAATAAAGGCATCAAAACGCCACTACGCCATACTAATATTGTTTGATGCAAGATTATTGATATACCTGACGGCCAATTAATGGATATCATGAAGTCAAACTATATTATATTATGTATAAAACAATAATACCCGTGTACAAATAGTCCGGACAAATCGACGACCTCAATGCCGTTATATTCGGCGTGCCATAAATTTGTCCCTCAAAATAGCGGTGAATGTTTTTGATATATATTTTGTACATACACAGAACTTCATGTGGTTCCCGCACACTGCCCTGCGGTACTTTGGTTGCAATATACGAGGCACCAGCACGGCTTCACTTGGTCTACTCACACAACCTCACCAGTCGTGTGTTTTGGAGGGTGTGTAATAAGTGTACATCGGGGATGCCGTAATATCGTCCATTTGTTAATGACTGAATTAAGTAAATTGTCTGTACGCCTTGCACGTACATATAAATGAATATCGTGTATTGTATAACATGTTATTGTCGCTCATCGTGAACAAATACAACGAGAGAGCGAGTTGTCGATGAGGAGTTGCACGTTTTTGAACTTTGGAACTTTGAGAGCGACGACGATAATTGAACGGAGTTGACCAGTATGATATGTAGTTAAAATCAATGTATCGCCGCCACTATTTCCATAGAAATTTCAAAAAATTAACTCTTCGTATTGCGGTGACATACAATGACTGCAGCTGTGTTTGATTTGAGTATGCATGATATCTGCATCGACGTTTTGTTTTCTTCCACAAAATGTGCGGGTTTATGGAAAAGAAACCATAAAATAAAGCACACCGCATGGCGCTGTCGACAGTAAAAAAAAAAATACCGATATAATATGCGTTTCTCGGCACGTTTGGTGTCTAAAAGTAAAAAAGGAAAATTCAAATATAATAATATTATTACCTTCACCATTCGAGACTCCGCCAACACTCGGCCGATATATTTTTTAACGATGCAATAAGTATATATTATATTTTATATAATATAATATGACACGCGTCCGCAATAAACGGTTGAAATGTCGTGCATCTCTAATAATAAGTTTACACAGATTATACTTTGTGTATATATATGTACGTGGTACGTGTGTGTATTTACTTACCCATCGTTTATAGCGCGAGACGGGCAAAAATCGATTTTGACACGGCAGCGGCGTTGATGACGACGACAACTTTGACGCGTCGTCGTTAACAATATAAATAATAATAATGTAAATAATATGATATTGTATAATAGTTTCGTGTTGGGTGTATTGTGTTTAAGCGGCGAAACTGAATTTGTACGAACGACACGTAGTCTTCGGGTCAGGTTGTGTACATTATTTTTTTCGTGTATATTTGCTCGCAAACGATATGTACACTACACTAGGTCATTATATTTTACAGTTTTTTTTTTTTTACCACAAAATACGTTATTTTTCTCGCCGACTTCTCCGTCGGGAGACAATGTGTGTGACACGTCGTTTACGCCATCTTGTACTACACTGCCATCGACTGAAGAGTGAAAAACGTGAATAGATTCGATGGGTATCGTACATCGTTATAATAAAAAATACACATATTAAGTATCTACTGCGTTGTAGTATAATTGTGCACCAATTATATGTAGGTAAATAATACCCTTAACCACCACGGTCGTCGTCACTCGATAATTCGAAATTCAAGGGTCCGAGCTTAATATCCGATTTATTAGAGGTTTTCGATTTCCCGAGTGTTCGAATAATCGGGGGGGGGGGGATAAATTATTTGAATTAAAGAGAGGCGAAAAATTGTATTGCATACATTACCATACATTGTAGTAATTAATATTTATGCATAAAGAAATCTGTTATTTTTTTCGTGATAAATTGTTGGCCACAATCCTGGTTCATAGCGTTATCTAACTTACTGATAGCATTGAAAGTGCTATTACATCTTTCTTTGTCCATTTCAAATTGCTCGAAAAAATGGTGCAATCCTGTCATAAAAGATTTTGCTTCTTTCGACGATATAACAGGAACCTCTTTCTTCCTTTCTTCGTCATCATTGTCAAAATTGTGCTATAATCGTTACATTATAGTCGCGTTGTAAGAAATTCGAATTATAGAGGTTCTGGCAAAAAAATCAAATTATCGAGTGACGACTGTTTATAAATTCACCGATCATATCTTGATGAAATATATAAAAGTGCATATCTATACTTCGTGATCATGGACATTACTAGAGGGGACTCATTCTCTGAAAAATTGTCTAGCTTCTTTTGGAATTTTTACTGCAAGTCTTCTGAAAAATCAGATTTGTAAATTTCGTCATTGACTTTATAATTTTCGTCCGTCGAATAATTTAATATTTAAAATAATTTTATCTAATAATGTTATATTTATATTACAGATTAATAAAGTATTAAAACTGTGAGTTTCGTTGTTGATTTCCTATATTATTATCTCAGTGGTCGGTGTTATACTCATGTAAAATATAATATCTTTTATTATCAAGTATCAATTATATTTAGGTTTAACACACACATAATATTATCGTTATTATCATTATTATTACACCTACAATTACTATATACGTTTATATTATGGATTAATGTCTTGCGGGTAATTATACATCTACTCCGATACCGGCGTTCCAGCAATTATAATATTATTAGGTATGATAGTTTTGTTGAGTTTTAGCTGCGGCAACTTGTGCTAGTCCATACGTAAAATCCGTGTAAAACTACTATACTATTTTATATTATTCGTCAGTGCGGAAGTGGTGCCACAAAGCACAAGCCTTATTTTTTGACTTTGATTTTGCAGGACTATATAGCAGTCCCCTAAATGAGTTACAACTTAATCCTAGTCACGCCCGTGATTGTGATACAGTGTACATGGTCGGTGTGTGTACAGCTGCAGTGCACACACGAGACCACATGAGAGACATGTATATATTATTGTATTTTCAGTTTTATTTTTTTCATTCTTTTTTAGCAACGATAGTGTTCTTTTATATTTTTTTTTTATAATTTTTTTTTCGGACAATGAGTTCTGTTATTGGCGAGGTCGGCGGCGTGTGTGCGCCGGCTCCACACCGCCTCCGGTCCCAGTCCGTTTTCCAGATCAATACTAGTCGGACCGCCCGTCACAGGACGTCCGAAATCTACAGCGCGGACGGCGCTTCATAACCTCTGTTAACGTGCTAACCGTAAAGATTCGGCTTGCCAAGCAGACATAATTGACACACATACACGAGTGTGTGTCGCACTGTCTAACTATAGTGATAATAATGTTCTTTTAACGTTATGCAAATAATAAAAACCGTATAATAATAACGAAGTACACCTTGGCGATTAATTCATTAGATATAACAACGTGTAATCGTTAAAAACCGCGATTTTTTTTTTACATTTAATTATTATACATAATTATCTTGACGTTTCAGATTACTCGTGCTCTTAATATTTGTGATACTTGTTATCAAAAAAAAAAAAAAAAATTATTAATATCTGTAAACCCAATCTCGTGACCGTTTTATTATGCAATTAAAACGGACATCGCGTAGTGTGTCCGCTGTACAATCGTCATAAAATCCAATTTAAATAACTACAACACAGTGGTCTTTTTTAATCATTATAATATTTTATAAATTAGGTATAATGTTTTTACAAAATTTACAACGATGATAGGTATTTTTATAATCGACAAAATATTTTAAAAGTCACATAATATTATTTGAACAGCTTGGAGCATGTTGTCGTCCGGGTGCAATGCGGCGATCGGTTCCGTATTTACTCTACCAGACGCGGCGAGCACGTGTATAAAGCGTGATTTTCGCGTGCATACCATTTCTCATTTTATGTACAGGCATGTGTGCGGTGAAAAAAAACCAGGCTGTGCGCCTGCCAAATGCCTCCTCTCTCCCGCCGTCATTATCTTTCTATCTCTCTGCATCTACAACATCCTAGTTACTCCCCCCCCCCAATTAAAATATCACTCTCCATATCCATCTATCTCTTTGGTGCGTGCATTGTGCATCGCAGCATCGGAAAAAGCGACACAATCATCTGTCCCGTCCATACGGACTCGCCGTAAACGTAATATTGTTGCCTCGCTCAGATAACCCCATTATCGCAGACTGCGCTAGATGGCAAAATGGTAATAACTCACGTTCGCCCCGGAAGATTTGCAAATGTTTATTAGATACACGCGCGTGCCACAGAAGAGAAACACATAATTGGAAGAGCGAATAAGTAAAATAAAGAGCACAGGACGTCGCACGAGCGAGCGACACCACAATATAATATTCATTATGCATTCAGGCCAGCCTGTGCAGTATACCTGAGCCCCGGTCAGGAAAACCGCGTGTCCCCGAACGCACTTGCAAACACTCGTAAATCGTAATTGATTTTTCTTTTTTCTCGCGTGTCGTGTCGTCGTCTGCCCACAACCCGCTCCCGAACCCTTACCGGAATTACGATATATGTGTCTGTCGCCCGTATAAAATGCACACCGAAGTCGCGGCGGAAACGTGCATATTCGTCGTGCGCGCGCATTTCTTTTGCGGAAAATCCGTCCTAGGCCGCCGCGGAATGGAAATCGTTCAAAGAACTGCAAAAGTCTCATAAGACACGATAATAATGTATTATATACGGCATACGCGTTTCCGTCGGTTTTGAAATTCCACTGCGGGCCAGCCAAGAAACATAATATAATATATGCTCGAATCTCGTTTAAAACGCATACAACATAATATATTATTAACTTATCTAATTTCAGTTAGCATCTCTCGTGCTGTTGCCGTTGTGTTCAAAACGAGTTTGCCGCTTCAGCGGTTAAATAATAATATCACATCAAATCGTACGTCGTACACGCGCGGCGATAGAAAAACGGCCAAGCAGCCGCACAATATAATAATATGGTATATATATTTTAATTCCGCGCCTACTTGCGAGTCGATTATAATATTATCGAGAGCTGAAAAGAGACCTCTGATACCGGCGGGTTTGACGTGAGCGTTATTATTTCTGTATGCACACATTGCCGGGGAGTATAGAAAAAATAAAAACGGCGGTGGAGCAGAGCGTGGTGTTTTATCGTTGACCGTTGCAACTTTTTCGGCTTTGCACACGATATACTTATTGCGCTGTCCTCCTACAACTCTATTGTTTTTTCCAACAGTGGTTTCAATTGTTCTCGGGTCACAACTCTCAATAGCACTTTTAACAACGTGGGTGTGCGTCGTATACATTCAACACGCGAACGGCGCACACGGCCGACGATCGTGTAAACTTCATAAGTCTTACTGCAGTTTTATCGCGACAAACGGGTTTTTATACTTTTATATTACAAGTGCGCGCGTTGTAATAATATTTATGCTCATATTTTCACACGGTTTTCTTCATGATGTCGTGTACATATAGAATGTGTCGTGTATGTGCACGGCGCGCCGGACACACAATACGCGATTATACACTATAATAATATGCACCTACGATTTATCGGACGATTGGAAACTCGGGCCCGAAGAAAAAAAAAGTCCATAAGGTACTACTCAGCCCTGCAGTTTATTTCAGGTATAAATGATTTACAAGTAAACTGAGCCCGAGTAATAGTAATAATATGCCCAGGTTTTCTCGTAATATCTGATAATCATTATCTTATAACATTTTTAAGAACCGTTTAGCATTACCACCCAGAAGACGAGGAGACAATTCTCATTGTACTCCGAAAATCGTTTTGTTTTATTTTCATTTTTAAATTTTTGAAAAGTATGAAAATTCGTTTTAACAGAATTAAATTATACGAATTTAAAATATAAATAAAATTATTTTTTTTTATGACTTCAAAGTATTTATTTTTGATTTGGTCATGACGGAATGTATATATATATATATTTGTCGATTTATTACGTTTATTGATGAAAATTATCGGACCGAGTCGACCATTTTTAGTACCTGAAATTGATGAGCCGAGTTTACGATAAAAAAGGTAATCGTGAGCCCTGCAGTTTACATTCGCCCGGTTTATGGACTCTCGCCGATTTATGCACACGTGGCGACTAATAGCTATGGGAAATCAGAGTTTGGTTATTTGCTACTTTTCGCCGATCATCTGTCGATCGCTGGAGGGGCGCTTGTTATGACGTCATAATAGGTATTAAAATATTTCGTTTATAAATGGGACGATGTCGTTATACACGCGCCCGCGGGCGTCCGAAATAGCCGAGTCGCGATTTATGCGCCGCCGTGCGTTAGACGACGTTCGGTCGGTGGTTTCGCTCGACATTCCTGTTCAAACAGGAATACAATTGTACGCGTGCAGAGCAACTCTTATCGGGAAATATCGTTCTTCTACAGATATATACTACGCTCGCAATTATTAGAGGGTTGTGGACGGGATTTAAATCACAAATCATTTTTTTTTTTTTTTGCGTCGTCCCCCGCAGCGCGACTGTCGTTTTATTAGTCGGATACTGTAAAAAGGATATCCAATATAATGCATCGTTGTGTCCAATTATTTCCGAAATATTTTATTTGAAAACGGGCATCGAGTTCCGAATAAAAGTTTACCGGGTACCCCGCTCGCTCGGCTTTCTTCCGGACGGAGCGGCGGCGGTCTGGCGTATCGCTGCTGCTACGGGCCGACCGCGATTACGGCGATGGAATTAAGTCCACGTCCGAGACACATCTCTGCTCGTTCGCCATGTCCGTGGACCGTTCTTATATTTTATTATGACGGTGTCACGGCCAAATATTATTCTCGTCGCCGCGCAGCCAAACACACAAAAATACAAAATGCTAATCGCGCGTGTGCTCGTAGGAATTATTATTATTATTATTATTATTGTTGTTGTTGTTATACACCGGAGGCAGTTATTCGTTGTTTTTCATCGACAGCACAATGTGTGTACCTACCTAGCAGTCATGCACAGTGCAAGTTGTTATATTTAACACACACACACACACACACACATCTATATATATATATGTGTATACGGCTTACACAATAGTGTGAATTAAACAATACGAAAAACGCACTTAGAACGTGCCAATAACCTTAGTCGATATATGTAACGTAATATTATGTGTGTACGACTATAGCAGAGACGTGTATAGAGCGATATATCGTATGACGATAAACATTCGAACGAAATCAAAAAGTGCTAACAATTTTGGTATGTAATCGCCTTGAACCCAATTTGCTGAAAAGTAAATTCTATATACAGGATATATATATATATATATATTCTATATCTTTTATGTATTCTACCTAATGCCTATTGTATGTTTTATGCATCCACTGCCGTATCGAACGACTGTATAAAAAATATTATTTTTTATTATTATTATTATTATACCCAATATATATTCGTAGCAAAAATTGGAAGTCGAGAACAAAATTATTGATACGCGAGTTTGTCTTACGCTAATCATCATTAAATAAAACTTTTAATATTGACTATTATTTTAGCGTAGGTAAATTTTATTTAGTTTGATAAAAAAAAAGAATGATTAATAGTAAACAAAGACAGACTGTATTTACATTTTTCAATAAAAATAAATAATTTTCTATTCACAAAAAATTACAACAAACAATATTGATGACAATGTTAAAGTGACGGGTATAACTGAATTGGGAAAGTATCCAGTCAGTGCCACCCGAGTACCCGACATATTAATATATTAAAATACCGAAATCAAAAATAATATAATAATTATTAGAAATTTGAAAAATATTTATTTATTTTTTAATGTCATTGAATTACATTTTTGAAATATAAATTGTTCATATTATAATTGTGTGTAATATATTAATTTTCAAAATCAACGATACGGGTTTTCATTTTTGGCATACTTTCAGAAACGTAAATTACTGTAGTTTTCTAATGGGCTTGATAATTACGAATTATGAGTTATGACCTACAAAATATTATAGTCGTATTGTACATACTATTGTTCAATTGTTGTGCTCAACCTTCAGTAACCTATTGGACTTGAATTTTATCAAAAAATGCGTGATTATTAGCGGAGAGCCGATTATAATACCTATATTATAGTAAATAAACATAACCTTTATTTTGATATAATAAAATGTTCCAGATTGTTTTCCCATAATTATGTACATTAAAGCGTCTACTATACATTAATATTGAAATCAGTCACGTTTATTCAATAATTCTTATCGATATAAAAAAAAAATGAATCATATTAAACTCAATTGAAATTTATGTGTGTACCTTTGTACGCACAATTTGTAACTCCATTAATAATAAATAAATGTATGTAACATATACATATAAATTATATTTACATTTTTTTTACCATCAATAACCAATAGGTCAGATTAGGTTAATTGTTTAATGTAGTTAGATCTATCAATAAACTAAAGCTTAGTATTGGAATGCATTTCGGTTTTCTTATAGTTTTCTTTGTTTATTTAATGTAAAAAATTATAATTATAAATTATTTTATACAATTTATAAATTTGATTTAATTGATTAAAATCAATTTTATCATTAAATTAAATTTGATTTAAAATATTAAAACCAAGATTTAAACTAAATAAATCCCACTTAATATTTCTGTTTATTATTTTTATTTTCGATTAGCGAACATTTTTTATTTATTCTCAAACTGTGCAGTTTTATACACATTTTAATCATCTAGTACGATTTATGGCATTAATATTTAATAATATGGCTATTTTGCTAAAATGTTTCAATTTAAAGGTTACATTTAATATTTTGTTATCTGTATAATATTGTGCTGCGGAGGTTGAGAAAAATAAACATACTAAGCTACTTTTACGCATTGCGTCAGTGAATTCTTTGATCCCATATTTGTGTAGGTTTTTTATTTCATTAATGCCCAGGTACACTTGTTTAAACAAATGACTAATTGATAATTTAAAAACGTATTTAGATGTTATTTTGAAAACATATTTCACGTACAACCGGTGTAGAAGTGCCACGTACTGATTGTCTAATACATTTTTTATAATTATTATCATAGGTTTTTTACTATTGGTTATTTATTTATTTCATGTTATGTCTACAATAGTTAATTGTATATCGATCATCAATATTTTCAAACTTGTCTAGACTTTTTAATAATTTTGATTGCTAATCTGACTGCCTAATATTTAAAATGTACGATGTATTCACGGAAAATATCGTTGCAAAAAAAATTGTCAACAATCTTCAAACAGTTCAAACTATAATACAAATTATATTTTTAATTTGTACATACTTAATTCATGTTTTAAATATTTATTACACCATTAAAAAAAAAAAAATGAAATAATATGGATGTATTGAATTTCATTTGTAGTGCGCGTTTGATATATATTTCTCGAACCTATATTTTAAAAATGTCACTATATATGAATAAAAAATACTATATTACTTTTTTAATTATTCCAATGTGTACAGCTGCATTGTTTGGAATTCTTTTATCAAAAAATCATAATACCCGTTCCTGCAGGTGAGAGAATTTAAATACCTCTGAGCCTGTTAGGTAAAAATAAAGTTTATAGAATTAAAATTTCGTTCAAATTTAAAATTAAAACGTAATAATATTATATCGTGTGAACATTATGTAGAGCAGAAATGTCACTGATCTTCTGTTTAAATTTATATATATTCTACGAACGAGACCAGAGTGGCGCAGTGGTCATGCAGTTGACTGCTATTCACACAGTCATCGGTTCGATTCATAGCAAAGTGCAAAAAATTTGTGTGATTCTACGCAATCGCCATTTTCCCGTTTCCAACTTGAGTCCCACTCTACTGTTAGTGAAGACCGCACATTTTCTCCTCTCAAAGAAGTGGGGTAGTATCATGCATATATAGTGAATATATACCTAGATAAATAGATCACATGATCCGATCTCCCTCTACTACCTACTTGTGACAAGCATTGACGAAGACCTTGAGGTCGTTTCAATGAACATTAGAAAAAATAAATAATATTTTACGAACGTTAACATTTTAAAACTACCCCCGTTAACAAAAACCGAGAATAACTATAACCGTCATCGCAATTCATGTTATCTATCTGTATAAACATAAACAAGTGTTGTTTGTGTCGTATTGACATATTTACTTTTTTATTAAAAACAATAAGAGATCATTACGCGTCATTATTACGACGCACTCCAGTGATGACCGAGGCGTTCATTATAACGGAAGAATTAGTTTTAATTAAAAACCAGGCATTGTGCGTCCTTTACTATTTTTTTTTTTTTTACATATCAAACGATAAATAATAATCGTGACAAATTAACATCAATTCTTCTGGGAACACGTCCACATCATTCAACGTTGTCGCTCGTAACAATAATTGTTTTAATATATTCTTTTGAAATCGTCTTCAACGAATTTTTGCCGTCCTCACATTATAATTTGTCAATTGCGCTACAACCAAAATGCCACTGTGTACTGGTCCAGAGATTATATATATACACGATAAATATATATATACAGTATTGTGCGTATCATTATTATATGTATATATAGTTTAAAATATGCATATGCATCAGTGGCGGCCCTTCGACGGGTCACTCCGAAGTCAAGGGTATATCAATAATATTGTACGAAACAATAATATATCGAAAGGCATAATAAGTCGCCGTTTATTTGGAACGAGTGTAGATAAAAATCGATAAACACCATTATACGCACAAGAATAAATCATGTAAACCAATTGAGACGACTGTGTGCAGACAATACAATATGTACTTGGACAATCAGACGCGTTGT
>JACXSJ010001385.1:22031-95754 GCA_014851325.1 Pentalonia nigronervosa
GGGGGGGGGGGATTGCCATTTGCCCTCCCCCCACCCACTCTTGGAACGCGATTGATTACGTTTAGTGCATAAATAATAAAAAATAATAATTAATGGATATCGTAATAAACTCTATGTACCGACATATTTTTTATACTCGTTACTTATGTAATTAACAGTTTTTATTAATTAAATAATTTTAACGTCCTCGTGACAAAAATGACTTGTTGACAAGTGTGAATATATGCTATAAAATATAAATGATAAAAAATGCCCTTTACGTATCTAAACTTGCAACGATTATAATTGTAACAAATAAACAAGCATTTTCAATACCCATGGTTTAAGTATTGATAAGTGCATACATACTTTTTTGTGGTAGTGTAGGTTATGCAATTGAGTACATAATGATATTTTGTTTGAAAAAAATTGAAGACTCTTTAAACTAAAATTATTCACACGAATTCGTCAAATTGGAAAAAGTGTTTATTTTTTATTTCTCTAATAAGTAATTTGTTTATATTTAAAAGTTAAAATAGTATTTTTTTATTTTGCAGTGATTACAAATTAGGCACTAAACAAACTATAGAGTCTAAATTTAACTATTTATGAATGGCCTAGTAAATCACTTATTTCGCTGATAATAAGTTTGTGTACAACAAATTAAAATAACTAAATTAGTAATTTTAAATTCTTACAATATGAAAAAAAATTAATAAAAAATTGCTACTTTACCTTTTTCGATTTTTTCGCCTTTTTAATAGAAAATAATGCTCAAAAACTCCATTATTTTACTATATTAAATTACGTCTTATTGAACACTTTAACAAATAATAAATTTAATTTATTTAATTAGTAATATCAAATATTTATTTTCAAATTATTAATTAGTAATTACTTTCAAACTTAATTATGTATACACAATGTGCAACCTAAATATTATGATATTATATAAATATAACTGTATTCAGGAAATAATAAAAATTGACTTATTAAATTTGTAATTTTATTTAAAAACAGAATAATAGGTATACTATAATATATTTTGATTGAATACGGTTTTTTTTTTTTTTGTAAACAAAAATTTAACAAACTTGCACTATAACCAGTAATTACAAAACTAAATAATTGTATTCTAAACCTTCAAGTAAAAACAAAAGTAGCAAAACGTGTTTGTTAACATAAATCTAATCGGGATAATTTTAAATACCTAGCACCACAGAACAATACGCCTGCACTTGAGTTAGATAAATGTTAGCATTTCATATGTAAAATTTTATTGTCACGGATTTACTGATAACTTTTTCAAGAGCGTTATGTTAAGTCTAATAATTACAAATGCTTATATCAATAGTTAGCATAAAATTATGCCTATGAATGAATAAAAATATATTATTGGATAAATAAAATCGGGAGTAAAACAACTGTTATCTCAAGTGTTTTATTTTATCGATATAATATATATGATGTAAATAAGGTATCGGCATAATTATTTTATGTTTAGAAACAGTAAAAGACGATTTGTAATCCGATACCATTAAAGCTTAAAATAAATAAGTTCCCTATGATTTTTCAATAAAACTCAAGATCAACACGTCATTGACATTTTCTAGTCTGTAGTAAGTAGTGTTCGTCGGTCGGTTGTTGGTGTCGTTTCAATATGAGGCGCTATAGGGTATTTTCACAATGTATAATAATTATTAATCAAATGAGCTAGTTCAAACGTCTATGCATATCATTTTTTTAGTTTTGTTTTTTCCTTTGTATATAACATTATAGATAGCTTAACTTAAATTTAAAAAAATTAATTGATTTAATATAGATTTTTCGATTAATTATTATTGATAACTAACTTAAAATAAAAATAATGTGTTCAGATTTGTTAATTTTTTTACGTTTCTGTAGATATTCATCATACTATAATATAACCATCGCATGTATATATTTTCAAATTTGTGTTGTTCTCCATAGCATATAGCATGAATATTATTGACGACTTCATGCTGAAACTTTTGTTATATGTCCCCTTATAATTGTAAATACTGCTATAGTTTACTCAATGTGTTGAGAAAAAGTTTATTACATTACAAGCTCGTATAGTCTCATAACTATAGTATGAAAGAACTACTTTGCTTAATTAGATGATAGAATAATCACATAGTTGAAATTTTATAGCAATACAAGTTAAATTGTTCTTACTTTTTTCTTTTTACACTGTGTAATGTCTAATTATTAAAACTATTATAGAAAAACAACAAAAAATGATTATTAAATTGAATATACCTATTATATTTTTTTGTTATTTTAAATTTATTTTATTACTCGATTAATTTAATTAAACATTTCATTATACTCGAATAATTTTTCCAATTATATTTTGTTTAAACATATAAATTAAATAATTTGATCAATTAATTACATTTTTTTTCTTTTGTGATAAAAAAGGATTGTTTCTTAGAAGAATAGTCCAATAAAAATATTTATATATCATTTTTGAAACGAACAATTTAATTTTTGTTGCAGCATTATTTTTTTAAATTTAAATTAATCATATTTTTTTATTTTTCAGGGGTCCATGCGACCGATTATCACAGAACTGGATAACAACAAAAAGGGAACCATAAGAACAGATGTCGCCGATCTTGTTATGGTCAAGTATGTTTTGCAAATTATAATACTTATTAAAAATGAATAGTGTTAGGAACATTAAAATCAACACAAATAATAAAAAAATATTAGTTTTATTAGATATTTTAGTTTTTCAGTTATGGTTATTCCTAAATCACACTTATAATATTATAATAATATAGACGTTAGACTATTAAAGGAACTGTTGTGAATTTAATACAGATCTGAATTTCAAGTGGTACCGTATTTTTATGCCCTCTCTTACCAAAACGAGTATTGTTAGAAAATTATTATGTATGAATGCATGGATATTAATTTAATTTCTTTTTATACTTATTTAATATTAAATATTAACACATCATAACAGGTAACAATAATATAATATAAAAATGTATAATGACAGACGTCAAATTTATAATTGAATTCTTTTATTACTAAATCCAAATCAACATTTGAAGCCATTTATTGTTCCGTGCAGAAGATTTCTAATGATTTCAAACAGTTTTGGGGACCATGCTATTTCTCCTATTAAAGTGACGGTTTTTTTACATGCAAATGAAAATGTCGTACGTCTCGTTATGTGACAGCACAAAACGAAATAATTTCATTGTTGGTTTTTTTTTATTTCATACTCTGGAAAAATTAAGTTTTTATTTAAGAACAACACAAAGTTAAATACAGGCCTGAAACTCGGTGGCTAAACTTTTAGGAACCCAATCACAAAATGTCAGCAGGAGGTGTCCAGGCACATCAGACGCCGCATGCCTATAATATATGTATATAGGCTATAATTAAATAGTAGGTTTATAACACCACAAAGTTGTCTACACACAATGTATTGACTTGATTGCATCTCAATAAAAAGTATTTACATTTATTCGAAAGCACTTTGTTCAATCGAAAACTCCGTGCAAATTCTAAAATGGGACGACGAACCCATAAAAAAATAAAACGGTTTCACCTAAGTAAATAGTGTGTATTCTCCATGCACATTGATTTCCACTTTCATTTGAGTCGAAAATCCGTACCAATAATATACACGACTAACACATTTTCCCATACATGAATAATTCTACGTACAAGCTATTGTTAGGCATACCATCATTTATAAATGTATTTATTTTTATGTTTTAAAATTGAATTTGCGGTGTTCTTATACTTAGATATTTAATATACTCATATTAAGACATAATTGTCCAAGCAACTATATATATTGTCGGCAGAAAATTAACTTTCAATAATATTGAATATTTAATATGCATGTTATAAATTATAATATATTATGATAGTGAAATTGAATTAAATTAAAGAATTGAACACTCAATTATAAAATGTGTAATTAATTTATCATAATAAATCATTACGAGCAGCATAAATTACATGTTATCATCAAAATTACTGTATAGAAACAGGCACACAAATTAATATACGAAATATATATTAGTACATTAATATTATTATTTATTAAATTATAAACAAGTTGTGCATTATACTAATTACCTATTAAGCACAATCATTTTCCTATATGTCGATATGACTAAACGAATTATTTTTAATTTAAAGTCTGTATTTTTCAATTCTAAAAAATTGCATTTACCTTTGATATTTTTTTTAAACATGACATTTGATATAATCACTAACTGTACTTTATTCAAACGAGTTCTCGCATATTTAGAGCATCAAGATGCAAATATTTATTTTACTTATATTCTAAAATTTAATATAAAACATTTTGTAATAACAGTATCACGGGCTTTTTTTTTTTTTTGTATAGAATTTGTGTTAGTGTTCTACAGGTGCAATACCTATACAACTATAATGCCAATATCTATTTTTTATATTCATTGCGCCATCATGCTTCATCTACAATTATCTAGACCTAAAAAAATGCGAAAGCTTTTAAAAAGACAAACGGTTTTTGCATTATTATTTCATACTCGTATATATTTGTAACGCAGGTACACGAAATTGAACCGTTTAAAATTGCTACAACAAATTCAAATATTTAAATTATTTCGTTCAATCTATGTGCATAAGTATTACGTAGGATTACCTACACGTAGAATCTCAGAAACAACGGTATATTATTATGACAACTGATGTACATGCGCATTTAGTATTTTTTTTTTTTTTTTATAGTATAATATTCGACTCTGTTATAAGACGAGAAAACGATTATGAAATGTGCCATCCTATAAGTCGACAAAGACAATAAACGTCTTGCGTATATTAAAATCTCTGTAGTATAAAACAATTGATTTCTATTGGTTACCTATGATTGTTTTATGGCACTTAATGTTCAATTATTACAAGGTACACATTTCAAAACCTACTATGGAACATTGCACGTACCTACGTACCTATATACAGAGGTATCTACTTTTTTTTTATGAGCATCTAGTTTTTGTATGGACATATTCAACTAAAAAAAAAAAAATACTACCTCATGCGTTTAAAAATAAATTATTCTTATACTCGAATAATGTTTACTCGCGTGCGGTGTTGCGTTGCCAAACATATAATATACAGTTGTACTTACCCACTGAATTCCACATTGCAATACCTATATGATATTGTACTATAATACATGATCACATTTTGGTTGCGCGAAAGCCACTATACTTCTCTTTATACAAATATATAGGTACGAAAATAAAATATAATTTGATTTCAACAATTTTTAACTTGTGTTTATGTAGGTACAAATGTTCGTCGAACGGGGTACCTATAACACAGACCAATGGTTCGACGCTTCCGCTGGTGTCGAGTACAAGCAAAGATGCAGAGTTCGGCGGCTACAATCCGTTCGACCATCGAACGGTCCAATACCCGACTACGTAATTTAAACGAAAAACTGTTAACAATAAATTATCGTGTACAAACACTTAGAATCGTTGATTTTCAGGGACATGGAAACATTTATACATCTGCTGAAAGGGAGTCTGGGCTCGGGTATATTGGCTATGCCTTTGGCTTTCATGAACGCTGGACTAGTGTTTGGGCTGGTCGCGACCGCTGTAATTGGATTCATTTGTACATATTGTGTCCATATACTGGTAAGATTTAATTTTATTCGAACAGCATATAGGTATTAGTAGTTATTGGCACAAACGAGATTAGTTTGGCGCTAGAACAAAAAAAAAACATAGTCTTAAATCGTATTACAATAAATACTTTCTGTTCCATTTTTTTTTTTTGACGATTGTATTTTTACAGTATATTATACATATAAATACAGTATACCTCAGAGTTTTATTAGTTTCACGTTTTAATTTTAAACACGTAATTTTTTTTTAAGTACAAACAAGATTAACTGAAATTTGAAGATAAAAACTTATGCAATATTTCCTTAAATAGTAAACATAAATTAGCTACGATACAGTTTGATAAAATTTAAATTTGAAGTCTGAATCTTCGCGTATAGCGACGATCTAGGTACTAAAGCTATTTCTCTGAAAAGAAATAAATTAATAAGTTAAAACGAATTGACTTTATTAGGATTATTAATGATTTTTCGATAATAATTACCCATACCAACATGGTTGCATGAGTATTTTTGTGTTTTTTAGGTAAAATCTTCTCATAAATTATGCCGTAGAATGCAAGTACCAGCATTGGGATTTGCTGATGTTGCAGAAGTCGCCTTCCTCGCTGGACCTCCAGCCTTCCATAAATTTTCCGGCCTCTTCAGGTACGAAATTAAAATGTTAAATAATAAATGTTTCTTGTTATATAATTTTCTAGTAAAAGGTGGTTCACCAAGGTTTACTGTATTTCTACCTCCCGCACGTGGAATGCTGCAAAAATAAGTTCATAAAGTATCTACTGGCGTAAATGGTGGGAACATGATAATTATTGTTAACGCACTATTATAAAAATAATTTCTTTTGATCGCGTCTCGTTCGTAACTTTTTTGTATTTAATCATTCACAGTAACGTGACCTACAAATCTAATTTAAATATATTTTATTTTTAGCGACTTGCAGTGCACTGGTAGTTAAATATTTTTACTAAATATTATTTACATTAGTTTTTAATATTGGCATTTTAGCTCTAAAAATACTTACCAATTATTTGTGATAGGCCTTCATGAACTTGTCTGTGTTAAGTTCCACGTGTGATTAACAGAATTTTACAAACTTTGGTGTAATGTCTTTTTAAGTAGATATCTTTTAAATTGACCATGCAAATATTGTCCTATATCTATGTGTACTTTTCATGAATTTTTCAGAGGCCTCGTTAACACGTTCCTAACCATTGATTTGCTTGGTTGCTGTTGTGTTTATATTGTTTTTGTTGCAAAAAATATTAAACAGGTAAATAGTAAAATATTATACTATTTATATTCTCTTTTAAAAAAAATATACCAAACTTGGTTTAAATTTTTTATTAAAAATTCATTACTTTTAAAACAAATACTACGTTGAATTTAATCTGGTAATGTATATTCCTAATTAATTAAAATATTGTAAAAACCCTCGAGAAAACAAACATTATATTTTTACCTTTAAGTTTAATAGTAAGTAGGTTCATTTTATTGTTAAAACTCACTATATGCATACTATCAACTGTTAAACACACATTTTTGACGCTAAAAGTTTGAAAGACAGAGACAACAAAAACAACTCTTAAGCTCCTATTAAAGTAATTTCTATAATTTATTTACAAATGTAAAATAGTTATTGATTTATAGATATCTACATAGGTAATATTACGATGATAATATATCTGTCTGTTTATTTATGAATATAAGTATTAGAAAAATATCCAATAAAAGAATTGTGTTTACATCACTTATCTATATCTATACTACTATATAAAAGGAAGTCGCTTTTTTTTTGTTCGGGATAAACTCCGAAACTACTTATTGGACGGTCGTGCAGTTTTTTTCAATTAAAGATAACATCACAGAGAAGGTTTTAGGCATAAATTTAGTCCGATAAAGTTAGTAAATAATTAGTTATTATTAATTAAAATAAACGTGTAAATTGTACCTATATTGTATACATTACGCGTGAACGGCTGGGCCGATTTCGCTGAAATTTATTTTCAATTGTTCGTAATTGCCGGGAGATGGTTTTTACGAAAGAAAATTTTGGAAAAACCCAACCCCGGGAGGTGCTCAAACAGGGATTTTGAGATTTACGATGAAAATATTTGTTTATAAAATGGTTGCCATACCACCCCAATCACTGTTTATTTATAAGGTCGTCAATGGTCACATAACTATAACTATAATAATTAGTAAGAATATATTATCATATACATATTTTTGCAAATAAATTTATAGAAGAAAACAAATCTTCGGCACGGGCAACCGTCGCAATATTTTTCATGTCTAATTCTGATTTCACTCACTCGCGCACTTCGTGGGGTTCCTTCCATCCACTGCGGGTACTCGATAATTTACTACTCGCATTTTGTCCGTGATCTAATGCAGTGGAGGATTGCCCACCTAGGTGGTTTAAACGCACGTAAATCAACTTCGGGGTTAATCCTAACTCTTATTGTTTGTCCCAGGCAACGCTGGACGGGACAGGTTGGGTTAGGTCGGGTTGTATTAACGCATAAAAGTAATGAATGTGTATTAAATGTCTATACCTTGAAGTTTCTAAAGCAATTTTTATCGTTCGCGTTGGCAATTTGACGTTCAACGTGTAATTCTTGTTTTCAGGTTATGGATGAATATATTTTAGATATAAATGTCAGATGGTACATGTTGGTGATGTTGCCGTTGGTGATTGCCATGAATTTAATACGTAATCTGAAGTATCTGGCTCCGTTTTCAATGATTGCAAACTTTTTGGTTGGTATTTGCATGACCATTACGTTCTGGTACGTGTTTCAAGACGTGCCATCCACAAAAACTGTACCGTACATTACAGATTGGCACAAATGGCCAATCTTCTTCGGCACTGCTATCTTTGCGTTGGAAGGAATTGGTGTTGTGAGTTTATCACATTTTACAAATATATTTATAATAAAAATTATTTTGAATTTTTTCTCAAGAAATATATTTTGTTATTTTAACTGTTAATAACGATAATAATTATACACCTAATTAATGACTATGTATTTGAAAATGTATCTAGGTCATGCCATTGGAAAACAACATGAAAACACCACAACATTTTATTGGTTGTCCCAGCGTACTCAACATTGGCATGGCCATTGTTGTGCTTTTGTACTCTACCGTTGGATTGTTTGGTTTCCTCAAATATGGTGACAAGACTGAGGGCAGCATTACCCTGAATTTGCCGAAAGACCAATTGTAAGTTACTATAATTCTGCATTGATGAATCTGTCAGCAAATTGTTGTAATATCATATAAATAAATAAATACAAACTGTTTCAATTCCTAATTGCAGGTTAGCGCAATCCGTAAAGATCATGATAGCCGTGGCCATTTTCCTTACTTACAGTCTTCAGTTTTACGTACCCTTCGAGATCATCTGGAAAGGCACCAAGCACCGGTTTACATCACACCCTGTTCTTTTTGAATATTTGCTCAGAGTGTTCTTGGTCGTGTGCACAGGTAAGTCGTTCACTCTGTGAAAATAATTAACTTGCCTATAAATACTACTATAAAGTGAATTTGCATGAATATTTTAAAAATGTATATAAATTAATAAGTAATCACTAATGGCATGTAATATTAGTTACATATTGAGTGAGATATTTTCTGCAATTACACAAACATCAGATATTATATTTACTTAATATATAAAGACAAGGTCTATAAATTAAAATAATAATAAAGTAAAAAAAAAAAAAGAAATTAAGTCAGCCTTAACAATACACTATTCCCAAAAGACATCTAAATATTTATATTGACTATCAGAGCATAGCATATAAATTATAAATATAAATTTATGTGATGAAGAATATAAAATAGATCTGTATTATATTCAGATTGTTTACATTCAAGTTAATAAAGTTTAATAAAATAAAAAGTCATTATATTGGATACTGTTATACTTGTTTAAATTAAAATCCAGGAAAATAGAAAATATTTAACTAGGTGTCTTGTTCTTTTTTTTACTCTAGTTTTCATTGCGATTGCTTGTCCCAACCTTGGCCCGGTCATATCACTCGTCGGAGCATTATGTCTGTCATTTTTGGGTCTAATCTTGCCAAGCTGTATCGATCTAGTTACGTGCTGGGAAGAACCTGGATTGGGTAGAGGATACTGGCGTCTGTGGAAAAACATGGTCATCATAATGTTTGGCATTTTGGGATTGGTTACCGGCGTTTACTGTAGTATACTCGACATCATCAAAGAGTTTAATCAGTGAGCGTGAAAGCAAGTAATGATTTCAATTACAAAAGGACGGCAGCGACACAACTCTCATACAGACAGAACAGCAATATTAGCGTTGTCAATTACAGCTATTAGTGTCCAGTAAAATTGTTTTTAAACAAAAAAAAAAAAAAAATAATACGACAATAACTATTTTGTACTGATTAACTAGGGTGCAACAATGAATTTTGAAAAAAATTTAATCACAAAATCATGGATTTTAGATATTAGACTTTTATTTTTTGTCATCAGTTTTCGAGTATTATATTATTGTATTATGCAGTGTTCCTAGAGTGGCCTTGTAAATATAATAATACAATATCAGACTAACAAAAAATTTAAGTAAAAAATTGAAATATTCTTGTTGCTCAATATTTGTTTCCATTAGTAGAATTTCATGATTTCTATGAGTGTTATTTGCTCGTAATGGGATATTTTTGGGTTCGATAAAGTTTTCCTTATTTTATTTAAATATTCCATATACTATCATAAAAATAATTCACTATTAATCCACATTTAAATAATCTATACTACCGTAGTACTATTAATTTTCTGATACTATATAGTATATACCATAAGATATTAAGTATTTTAGTTATTTTTATTTATATGCAATTTTTTTTTTTTTATATATATATTATTTTATTCTTCACTGTCTCAAAAATATATATTGTTGTTTTTACATGTCTAATGCTGATAAACAAATACTTTCTGTCCATTTATTATAATAAATATTTGTTTGACCAATAATGTTATAACATTTTTGATTGTTACTGTGAAATTATAACTATGTTTATTACAAACAGATTTGCATAAATAATAAATGTATTAATATCACAATAATCAGATACCTGCCTATAGATAAATGAAGATTAATAGTTTGGCAGAAGTAATATTTAAAATTGCTTTCTACCTAACTATAACATTTCACTTTTTTTTTTTACTTTGGACTATTTTTTATATAGTTAATTAGTCATTATATATATATATACCATATATGTTTTACTATAATCAAACAATTCTTGAAAAAAAACCATTTTTGAACTTACCAAATACATATTTTAGTCTAATTGGGCAATAACTATATTGAAGATGAGTGCAATTAACTTGCTATCATTGTTATTCAATTAATAATTCAATAAAATTGAAAATTAACTATTTCATTTTATATGTGGTAAGTTCTTAAAATATAAAATAAAAAAATGAATAGATTTTTGATCTAAAGAAACAACATTTAATAAAATTTAAATATTTAGTTCTCTGATCTAATATTACCATATTATTCAATAATTTAAATTGATTTCTAACAATAGAAAATTGTATCTTGTGCATCTACGAGTATATAGGTATGGACCTTGTTGATAAATTCTTGAACTCTAATCTATATTATCTTCATGTTTGTTTCATTGTATAATTCTCTTTGACATAGACTCATATTAAAGTAATTGCATTATATTTGACTATACAACATACTGTTTAGACTATGTTCAAACTAATAGAGCATTTTAATATAAAATAAACAAAACTATTTTACCTCAAATTTAAATAACTGTAAGTAATTGATCGAAATAGAAAACTGTTGTTTATCAATTACCATAATCTGAAATTATTCAATTAACTAAAACAATATAAATAAATTATATGATATTATTATTTATTACCATGATTTCTATAATTTTGTTTTCTAAGTAATAGTTATTTGTGGTGCAATTAGAAAATATTAAAAACTATCGTAACCTAATGTAAATTGGAATAATATTATTTCAAATACTGTTTGGTTAGCATTTTATAGGTAGGTAGTAAATTTTAAATGTTAAAAGGCGACTTTGTGATGTAGTAATAATAATAAGAAATATGTAATTATGACAAATTGTATAATATTGTCAACATAGTAGCTATAAGTTATTTTGATCAATTTAAGAGGTATTTAAATGATTTATTTTTAGACTGAAATTATACAAATTCATATCCATCGTTGTTGATTTAGTATCTGAATATTATTGTATTTTATTACGGATATTGATATACTTATTTTTTTTCCTAACTACATATATATATATATATATATAGCTGGTGACTACTACCAATTTACTATATAGTAAAGTGCTCATTAATTTACCTATTCATAAATTATAAAATTATTGTTTGTCAAACGTCATAAAGTCTAAGATTCTATTAATTTGAATATATTTTACCCTTCATCAATAGTAATTATTTTTGTGTACGTGTCTTAAATTACCATCTTGCATACATGATATTACTTTTATTTTTTATAATTGAGAAATTATATTTTTATGGTGTATACTTTGGTTAACAATAAAATATATTAATATTGCAAAATACAATAAATATAAAAATATTTATTTACAAAACAAATTAATTGTTGTACGAAAGTTTTAATTTAGATTACATTATTTATTACATTGTTGAAATGTTTAGTTTGATTTATAAATGGACAGTATCAATTAAATTAAAAACAAAAAAATTATTCCATTTGTGTACCTAATTTGATTTATGTGTAAAAAAAATACGTAAATTCAAATTTTGAAACAAAAAAGAAAAAAAATGTTTCAATTTTTTATGTATGAAAAATTAAATTAAATTTTATAGAAAAATCGTAACATAAGTGTGAGATATGATGTACGATTTATACGATTAAAATTATTACATCTTTTATGCCTGGAATTTGCAAGCATTTTAAAAAAATTTCTAAAACACATTTTACAGCACATCTCTTGATCTTATAAACATTTTACATAACATAATATACTATATTACATTTCATTAATTATATTTGGCTATTAAATTCATCAACATTGTTTATTAAAATAATTTAAACTCAAAACACAGAAAATATATGGAAAAAAGGTACTCAATTTGTAAAACAAACGAAGGAAAAAGATTATTGTTGTTAAATGACCGTGAGGTTGTTTATTTGAGTGAGATACACCCTGTAAGATTATTTATTATTATTTTAATAATTGTGCTGAATATTTGTGTTTATTATTTAAATCGCATTTAGTTAATCTATGTACCTTCCTATGTTTAATTTTTTTTTTTTGGTACCTATTATTTTTAGGTACCAATTTAATTTATAATGTAAGTTTTTGTTTTATATAATTAAAGTATAATAAAATCTGTGATGTTACGCGAAACGATATTATTCGGTAGCTGTAAGTAATTATTTTAGCCTAGATGATGCTGATGAAAAAAAAAAATGTCTATGTAACAATATATAAAAAAAAAAAAAAAATTAATAATAACATATGGTCTTTATTATATGTTCAATGAGATCACGTTTTTACTTGCCATTCCCAACTCCGTGTGGTGTATGCAATTTGAATTTCACGCAAAGATTAAATGCTCCTAAATTGTCTATCTAAAGCGCCTTCTTTTAAATTAATAATATTTACGTTTCGTGTTTTTTACACTTAATATGTGAATTGTATATTATACATATAACAATTATGAAAAGAAACGGAAGTCAAATTATTTTCCATATTAGTTTAGTTGTATGAAATCGTTAACATACAAATTTATAATATATTATATTAGAATATTTAGACAATCGTGAATATTTAGGTATACAGCGGCATATAAACAGATATGTTTGAAATATGTTCAAGACTTCTTGAATAAATTTTCATATAACCATAATATTATGATATTCAACATTCTGTAGGCTTCCCCTCGAGCCAATTGGCTAGTAGGACGGTATAGCAACAATTAAAGCAATAATGATTATATCAAAGATCATGCACGAGAAAGGGAAAAATTGGAATGAGTCTTTGTGCAATGTGCAGTGTACCATTAACATTCATCCGGTCTATTAAAACACACACCTAGCGTGTTATTGTACGGAATGTATCGACGCGGTGAGGCACTCTGAGACGCCCGTGATTATTTATGGGAGGTTCTAGATAATGAAGATTGTGCAGATGAGCGTGACTATTAGTCAATAAACCTACGTCAGAATGCTAACGAGAACAATAATCCAGTAATGTCCAACCATAATTAATAAATCATGTGTATAGATGCTAAACGCCGTGTAGCTAAAAATCATAATAATATGCACTACAAAAGACTAACTTAACGTTGACACCACTGTCACCATCTCGGGAGTAAATAAAAAATTTATTTCACCCTCTAAAGTGTAAAGGCCCTTTATTATTTAAAGTGAAAGTACAGTGCAACCTAATGATCGTTATGTTGTAATACAGGGAATTCATGTCCTTCATTCATTCGAATCTGTTTTTTTTTTTACAGTAACCACGTGAAACCTCGGATACGACAAGTATCCAAATTTTGGAATCGGTAAATTGCATCCCCCCCCAAAAAAAAAAAAAGGTCACAGTCATAAACTATGTAATAAATTGCGGCCTGTGCAGTACTTCTAAAACCAATTCCAACCTGAAATAAAAAATGTATAAATTGCATGCAAAATAAATTATTCCGTTAAGACTATGTGTCTTACAAATTTTTAGCAGTATCTTAATTACAAATTTTGAACAATACATTTTTACTTATAGATTTTTATACATACAAAAAAAAAATGTACAGGCACATAATTACTACTTGTTGTTATTAATATATTTTTCAATTATGAACAAAAAACAGCAAAACCAATATTTTTAACCATGCCAATATCAATACAATTATATTGCCAGTCCTAAGTCTGAAAAATGGGAAAAAAAATATTGATTTTGCAAAAATGTACGTATATATAAAATATACACGGGCTGCAATTTACATAAAAAATTTAAAACTGGAGGCAATTTACAGCGAACCCTGAATTTATACTTATTTTTCACTTAAGTTAATTGCATCATATATACAGATATTTTCTTTATGACATTAATAAGTCGTTTATTTTATTGTTATAATATACACTTTGGTTAATGTTTTAATAAGTTTGGTATTTTTTTTTTTACTATAAGTACATGGTATATTTTTAATTTTTAAGTCATAAAAATGTAAACTATTGTGAACTCGAGTGAATACCACTCAAGATCAGGTATGGCGTAGCTGCGTAGTAATCTCTTATATGCCACCACGATATGCAGTGTTTAACACTTTCCTTTTAAAAAGGAATTCTTTCCGTTCCTCGTCCTTTAAAAAAAAAGTGATTCGTTCCATTGGAAAATGAACGAGTTCTTTTTTTAGTTCCAAATAGAACGAAAAAATCTCCTCAAAAAGTATTTTCAAGTCCCAACTCGCATCATAAATTATTTATAATTTTATTGATCAACACATTGGTTCATACTATTTTTCGTCGACATGACGACAACGGTTTCTATATAATACATATTATAGGAAATATTAATATAATCTCTATAAGTTTTAACGATTAAACATCGATATTTGATAACGACCATCAATTGGTAATTATACACACACACACTAAGAAAATAAATATTTAAATATCAATTATTTACATATCTGGCGTGTATATTGAAACTCAAAAAAATTAGCAATTTCGTTCTTTTACCAAACTCGTTCCAGGAATCTGTTTCTTCCAAACATTGACGATATATTGTCGATACATTGATTGTCGATATTATTTGTTACTTCCTACTTATTACTTGCCTATTAGTAATACTAGTCCAAATCTGTCTATTTTGTACGCTTCAGAACACTACGTTGGTATATTGATGCTAACGCCCGTATTTTGAAATATATACCATGACTTTCTGTTATTGGTTTTATACTCAAAGTGTGATGCGGGGGGGGGGGGTGCAACACAATTGCGAATGTTTTATACCTTTTTTATAAGACGATTGCAAACTAGTGTCTGATATCTTTTACTAAAGAATTTTTTTTTTAACCAAAAAACGTTTTTTTAGGCTACGTTGCCAAGTTTAGATAATGTACATTTTTCTAAATTTTTTTTATTTTATTCGGAAATTTAAATAAAATTATTCAATATTAATAATACTGTTACATAATATATAGGTAATACGTTATAAACTGAAAAAAATACAAAATAATAGTTTATAAAAATTTTTTTTTAAAATTTTTTCCTTGGTATGAATTTCCAGTTTTTTGTGAATATAAAATTAGATTCTTGTATCTCAATGATTATCATTATAATTGTTAACTGTTGATTCAATTTTAGATTGACCTTTTTTGGTCATAAGATTATATACGTTGTTTTTAATAGAATTTATTATAATTGTCAAAGTTTGAGCTTGTGTTTGTTTTAAAACTAAAATCACTACGTATGTTGAAAAATGGAAGTTATAAAACTGACCATTGTACATCCTATGAAAACTCTATCCGGCCCATTGGTAGTTCTAAAAAATAATTATAAAAACTTAAATATTTTGCATTTACTGTTGAAATTTATGTAGAAAGGAACGCGAATTCGAGTTTAATCTTACATGATTTGATTATTTGAAAATAAAACAAGATATCAAGTCCATTTATTGTATAAATATAATTGACAAACGCCAAATTTGATAACGTCGCACGAAAAAAGACAGGTAAAGTCGTTTGCAATCGTGCGACAGGAAAAGGTTCGTCCGCAATCGTATATCACCCGTTATAGGTACATAGGTACTGCATAATTAATGATAAATAAATATTGAAGTTTATAAATAAGTCGTAACAGTGATAGATGTTAAATTGTAATTTATATCACAAACCGACATTAAAAGTAACGAAAAATAATTATTACCTATCGGTAATTTTAAAACAACGGCCCACTGTCAGGTGTCAATTAATTTTATAACTAGAATGTATTTGCCGTCAACTTACTGTACCGATTGAGTAGGGAAAAAAGGCGTGCCTTTCAAATCCGCGAACAATCTTAATGCACTTTTCTTTTGTTGGTGCAGGCATACACGTTAATTCAAAATTGCATAAATTATTAATTTCAAAATTAAATATAATTTATATTTCGTGTGATACTAATCACGCTGAATGCATAATGTTTATGTATATACATTTATAATTATATATTTATATCTAATAAAATATAGATACAAATGGATGTTCGTCTAATTATCTATATGTTTGTTAGCTATAGATATTGACAACGTTTTCAATGGTATTCAAAGATTGATTCGGTGAAAAAGTCATATGACTACAGTTACTTCTATTTTTTCGATGCTTTTGAAAACTACTAGAAATTTTCAATTTTTTTTTTTTAGAAACTAATAGATTTTTTTTTTTAATACACATTTTAAGTTCAAATATAAAGATGACAATGGAATAATCAAACAAAAAACTAATTTTAGTTATTTTCTTGTAATTCAAAAAATATTATTTGTGGAGACTTAAAACTACGTATAATATTATATTTTATTATATACATTACATAATGATATTTTCAAAATATTTAGATTAATTTTAAACTACTGTCTATTTATTATATCACGAATCTATTCACACCAACCTACGGGAGTTGATATTAACTCAAAAGTTAATAACAATAATATAATATATTAATATTATGATATAAGTAAGGTATATAGTATACATTAGTATAATAATTAATAATATAAAAAATGCAACGTTTTCGACAAAAATTAATTCAACTTGACGTATTACAAAGTGTCTTCCCTAGTTTTTACAATTAATTTTTTATAACTTTTATACAATAAAGATTTATAAGTTAGGACCTTAAGGGTACTTGAAACGGTCTTTACGCTTTTTACTTAGATTTGAGAAGCCTATAGTGAAAAAAAAATAGGAAAATTGGTTTCAAAAATCATATTGTTTCAATCACTTGAAATATGACGTTATGTTTCATAGAGAAATAACTATGGCATTTCTTTAAAATGAAGTAGCGCAATTAAACTTATTACTAGGTTTCGGATTTGAAGGCAACGTAAGTAATAAAAAAACAGCTGATACTATTGCCAATAGTTGCAAACACTCAAAATTTGTGTCTGAGGAAATTCTAAATATTCTGACTTGTCTACTGAAAGCCAACGGATTAACATCTACCATTATAATACGCGTTTTTGTGTTTTTTTTTTATATTTTCCCGTCGTTTATACTCGATTGTTTTGTTCGACGTCACAAAAAATTAATGTTTTGTCCGAGTCGTCCAAGAACCGCGAACTACTGTCGTCTACTGACTCATCGAATATAACTGCTGCCGTATTCGTTAACAGCCCCAGTTCAGACGTGAGTACCTTCTAATAGTTTATGATAAATACGAATACGTTGATAATAATTCAACGTGTGTGCAAAATATAATAATATACGATTTTAAGGCTTTGAATTTCGGGATTCGGATTGCGGGACGACATGATGACGGGCGACCAGATAGTTTTTGAAATGTGGCGACTCGCGATTACATCATTCGTCGTAAGATTGATATTCCGTGTGATCACGTCACAGGCCTTGCGTCAACCGATCGTCGACGTCGTGTGGCCCGATAGATTGACGCCACTCGCACAAACTGCCTTCACCCGCGCCAAAGGTCAAACTCCTCCAACACGTGCCGAATAAGGAGTCGCCGTCCTTTGCGGCACAGCGGAAGGCGATTGGCGCTGCGGGTCGGGCTGCCTCCGAACCTCCACAGATCGTTCTCCCTGCATCACCTGTACCACCGCCGACCGAAGAATCAGCGCGTCTCGTTCTTCCACTACGGAACCTGTACGGTCAAGGAAGGCCGGTAACAGAAACAAGGCGACGTGCCGGGAGTCGACCACAGGCCATGGATATCAATATCAGCCGCGCGGGACGGCAATGTACCCGCTCGGTCCGCTGCACCTGCTGCTGACATCGCATGCGACGGAAGTCCGTGCGACTAGGTCTTGAAGTGATTCTACCCTGACAGCGATGAAGCTTATGTTCGTGGTGCCACGGCGACACTTTCGGGCAGGACCGTATTTAGGAACTTTCCGGCTGCCGCCCCGAGACAATAAAAAACAAGTCTTATTATACCGAATAAATTAATTAAATATTGAAAATATAAAAAAATTAGCCACCTTTTCAGAATCAGCTGCCCGGGGCTACAGCACCCTGTTGGCTCCCTAAATATGACCCTGCTCCCGAGAGACCTCAACCTCATCGACGCCGACCAAATTCGTCTCTTCTATGTCAAGTTTTCCATTAGTCAAGCGCGACTAGCGGTATACCGCGGTGCTAAATTGTTGTTACAAGGTTCCGGATCTGGATTTGAATACGCAAAAAGACTGATAGACTGCTTCCTATCAGTTTTATATTATATTCGTTGTACGAAATAATTAAAAAATAATTTGTATTCATTATAAAACAGATTATGACTTACATATACATATAATTCTTAAATGTATTTTTTTTTTTTTGATAGTGATCGTGTAACTTTTGAATGACTTGATCCTTTTTAAATGTTGGTGTTTATTTGATACCTGTATGAGTAATGAATATGTGTATGTATCTATTCTACTGTCAATACAACTCGATTGTGACTTAGTTTTAGACTGGCGGCCGAGCATTGCACCGGCCATCTATCCGGGAACTAGTGGCACTGGCTGATGCTTGTACCGTTAATATGTTTAAAACTATTATGAGAAGTTGTTAAATAAACACAAAAAGGAAAAATAAAATATTCCCATTATCTAAAAAATTAAATGAAACACATTTTTATATAAGAACTTTTTTCTCTTATTATCAAAAAAAAAAGCATTCACCTTCAAAACCGAACCTTACTTATTATCTATGTAATAAGTAAATAACTGTTGCAGTCAAACATATTATAATAATGGGGCAAATATGGTAGTACGAGTGTTGTAATACTGTTGTAGTATACACTAAAGAGTATAGTAATATTTACAGAAAACCCTAAGCATTAGATCTTTTTTTGTTCTATCATCTATATGTATTGATTATAACCTTAATTTACTTCTTATAGATATTGTATTAATATATCCATAATGTTTGCTAGGTAGATATGAAGTTTTGGTGTGATTAAAAACTACACTATTTTTTCTGCTTCTATCGAAAGATGAACAATCCTAAAGTTTGTTAAAGACATTTATAAACAGAAATATTTAATAAAACTGACAATGAGGTAGGCACTGCTTATCGTTAAATAAGCATAATATTAAAAGTCTGTTTACAAATCATTATGTAAAAATATTATATTTTTGATAACAACCATTATGACTAAAAGAATATTTTTTTTAATACGAGTAAGAAAAAAATATTGTATTATCTGTATAATACATAATGTTATATTTTTATAGAAACATTTTTTTTTTTTTATAGTAAATTGCTTATATACCAGTTAATTAAGAAGATTCCAAGGATAACCCCGTTAGACTTTTAAACATCAAACGATGGCGAATTCCGTCTCAAGTTTCCCCTCCCAACGAAAGATGCCATTGAAATAATATATCGTTCACTACAATCGTTTCGAAACCGGCATCAATTATAATATAGGTGCCTATTGCAAGTGTTCGGTGACAATATATTATATTATATTCTAACGACACAGAATTAAATTACCAATGTGTATTAGTTAAAAACTTGTTTAAATATACATAAAAACAAATTTGCATACTAAATGTGATACTATTATTACACATCCGCTGCAATGCAGAAGCTCTACAAAAGAGACAAAAACATCCGTAAAATATTGTATACAATTATAATAATGGTATAAACAATAAATATATATACTATAGATGCCTCCTTTGTGCATTATCCAAGGTGTCTCGCCGTACAATTTGTCCTCATACATATCCGCCACCTACTACAATACAATATACTCTCAACAGCCGCCTCCTACCTAAATTTTAAGACTTGACATCGTATCACAACCATTTGAATAGGTACCTTTTTAACGGAAATCGATACCATAATTCGACGTAATTTTAAAACATTTACACATACGTATATAGATGATAACAACAATGTATTCGAGCAGACGAAATAAATAAAACCGCGATGAGTGTCAAGTAAGTAAAAATGTAACGTTTATCGTGAATATTATGTTATAGTGTTGATTATAAATAATATTTGTAATCAACGGTTATAGGTAGAACTAAAGATTTCTAGGAGTTTGTATGTTTTTCAATAATCATTCAAAACACATCTAAATAGTATAGAAATTTGTTTTATAACGATAAGAGTTTATATTCAAAATTTATAGTTGCATATTTTACATATTTGAAATTTTTGACATAAAGATTTAAGTTTTAAATAGATTTTCTGGGCCTGAGACATTGTTTTAATGTTTTTATTTTTATGAAATCAGTGTTTGTGTTATCCTCACTGATCACTCGTGCATTGTTACAGTCTTACTGATTGGTACATCGCACACATGATTCCCGATAATTAAAAAAACGATTATATAATACAAATTATAATTATATAAATATTATCTAGATATTAAGACGAACAAGTTTTATTAAATACTATAATTTTTTTTTTTTTTTTAATGCATATTTTAAGATTTTTAAGGCATGAAATCCCAAGTCCTAGCCTTATAAGTATACATATACTTGGCGGTGCCTGTCGCGTGCAATGAATCGGAATATAGTTTTTTCTTTTTCTGCGTGCAACACGATAATGATGACCCGGGTTCGGATTTTCTGGCATTTGCTAATTATTATAGGATACAGATAAAATTAGCAGAGTGAGCTATAAATTTTTTTATACACCAGAGATTTCAAATATGAAATTTAATTTTGCTATTTTTTGTATATTTGAAGTATTTTATTTTTTTAGTGCTATTTTTCCATAATATAATACTCTATTTTGTATTTTTCATAAATCTCGTTTATATAAAATGAAAAATAGTATTCATAAATACATAATATACAAATAGTATTCATTTATGTGAATCCATAAGAAAAATTCCTACATTACAAACGATGTCTTCATTCAAGGTATAGCATATTATATACAGGTACACACTGGTTTTTTTTTTTTGTAAATGCAAAATGTAATTCATAGGATTATATTATAAATATTAGGTATTAAAAATTAACATGAAATAACCTGTCAGTAAAAGATATAATAAATTTAATAAAATTTTTATTTACATAATTCTTTTTGTTTGTTACAATTTTAAGGTTTTTTGATCATATTATAGCGCATGTATCAGTACTCTTTAGTGCTATAAAATCCGAACTCCGATGATGACTAGTACGGCTCTGTGTAGTCAATGGTCACCTGTACAGTGTATCTATGTATATTATTATAATATTTTGCACGTATACGACAATGCAAATACAATATAACATATAGGTAAATACTACCAGCTATATACCTATTACCTATATTTACCTAAATCTATATCTCGCGATCGCGTTCCACCGTTTTCGTTTCGGTTTGACCAAATTTAGCAACAAAACATCAACCGCGGTCGAAGGGGGACGGACCACGTACATAAGGTATACTATGCGGTGTTCAGTATTATTATTATTATTACGCCGTACCGTACACCCATATTATACCTATACCATACAATTATATACCTGTATTATTATATCTGCGGCCAGAGAGGTGACAGAGAGATCGTATTGCGCGTGGGACCGGCGGCCGGGCGTGGGCCTGGCGACGGAACGTTTTGCACATGCACGAGCATCCGTTTGCGGTGGTAAAGCCGCGGGGCGAGCAAACTTTTCCGTTTCAGTCATACCCGTGCTCCCGCCGAACAAACACCGCTTTCACGGGTGTACTCTAAACGCGTATAAGTATATATATATATATATATATAATATCATTCAAGTTCTACGATATATATATATATATATATATATACATATATTATACACGCAACTCGCCGATAGGTAAGTACCCCTACGTTTTATATATATATATCATATAACATTATCAAAATATTTGTATTTAGGTGGCACACGCGTAAAAAGATATTCTATCTATTATTACACTGATAGTCTAGATATTTGCAATTGTTAAGCGGGACGATTAAATAAAAAAACCTCATTGCCATAACGGCACTATCTTTTATTTTTTTTTTTTTTTTTATGTATATTTCATATACTCGACAAGCACTCGCACTTTTATACGTATGAATTTGATATAGTTTAAGACAACCGCTCTTGATAAGATGTATAAATATGTATAGTTAACGCCTAATATATGAGCTTTAATAATTTTCGGAAATAAAGCCGTGACCACCTGTTTTCAGAGTCGTATTGTTATTCTTGTATTAAATAGTAATAAATTTCGGTTTAATGCTTTTAGGATTATGTTTGTAAAGGATCGAGTATCACTTGTTAACAATTAACCATTTTGGGGTACAATATTTTAATAAAACAAATGAACCTACAATGTACTGTGTATCAAGAATTCACACTATACTTCATACACTACCCATAGTGTCAAATCATACATTTTATTATCAATTACAAGGCTTATTATTTAATTGTGAAATCAAATAGTAATTAAACAGAGTAATTTAAAATATATAAAAATCCATCGGGCCCCACAGACATAATTCTTATTTGATATTTCAATACACAATTTTTACGTTCAGAATAATAAATACAAAAATAAAAAATATCGAAGGATTACAGAAAAGTACATAATCACCTTATACACATCCTTATCCCAGTTATAAATAATCATAATTTTAAACAAACTATTTGTGTATATTCTTTCGAATTTCGAGGTATATAGAACAAATAGGTATTCTATAAAAGTAAAATAATTATTTACATTATGACTGCAACTCTTAAGATGTTTGATTTATGTACAAGAATATGAAACAACAAACAATACACTTGTTATTGTTTTAAGGACTTAAAAGTTGTCAAATTAATTTTTGTTTAATGACACTTCAATTTACTGCATAACTACGAAAACAAAGAAATATATCGATTTCCACTCAATTACCGAGATTTGCTTAACATTTTGTTTTTAACGAACTTATCGAAAAGAAAAATAAACTATAACGTCTTAATACACAGTTAGACAACAATTAAAGACCTAACCAATAGTAACCGCAATATTGGAAGAAACTAAGGGAGGGTGCCCATGGTGTCAGTTTCCCGTGACTAAAAAAGCTCTGTGAAATAATAAGTTAAAATAGAGAACATTCATTTCGATTTCTGAGGACATCCTTCTTCCAACCACTAGTACGTGTACTATTTTACACGCAAATCATTAAAAATAAATATACAACCCTTTCACACGCAAAACCTGTTAATGTATTACGTAGAAGTATTCAACAAAGTCCAAAGGGCCTGTTCTGCAGTTGTTATACGCATGCTACAAATTAAAATATTATTAAACTGTATAGAAAGGTAAAAAAAGAAACATGGAATTATTATTATTATTTGAAAGTAGATGACCATATATGTAGATTGTATACAGCTGATTGTGTATACGTATACAAACATCACGTACACACTGTTTTTAGAGTTTTTCTTCGGTCCGTGTCACCCTATTTAGTTTGTAAAAAGTCGATTATTATTTATTACGGTTTAAATCAACAAATATTATTGATTGGCACATTCGTACAGTTCATAAAAGAATTAATCGTTGCATTGTTGTACTCGTTAAAAGCCGTTGTAGCGTCAAGGTCCTATGACCTATACTCTTATACGTAATAGTTTTTATTCTACCTAATTTTTCGAGAACAGCGAACCATTAAAAATATCTATATGGATGACAATAAATGGTAGGTATAGTAATAAGTACATATAATAGTAAAAACTACAATACGCGTTGCCGAAAAAAAGACCACAGTAATAGTAATAATATTAATATTAATAATACAAGAGGGTTTGACCAAAAATGGTTATATCAAGGAAAACGCGTGTACGCGAAACGGCCCACTTGCGATGGTCCGTCCCACGTAAACTTTATGTACCGTAACCAGTGTGTTGTACACGGTGTATCCAATAGTAATAATAATAATATTATATATGTATTGAAATAACGCGAACGCGTTTCCGATTCCGATATAAAAGAAAAACGCGACTTCCCCTTCTACGATCGTCTCTTACACGATGTCCCCCGACCGTTCTCCTAGCTTTGTCGTTCTTCTGATCCTTTTTACATGGCCAACGCTAACACCTTCGCACTGACGCCGCTGCAGCAACCTTAAGTTGACCGCCCCCGCGAGATTGAAAAATGTCCCAATTGAACGAGTACGTGACACTGACTCATAAAACGTATATACATATAATAATATTTAATTGGCATGGCGCTAGTGTAAACGTATATATATATATAAACAATATTATACATTATTATTAAAATAGTATACTACTATATAATACACCTAAATAATATGTAGGAAAAACGACAAATCGCATACAGCGTATAGATATTTATTTAAGTATAATAATACAGTGAAACAATTGAATAGCGAACACTCTCGGTCACAGAAATTTCGTCCGCTATTCAGAGAGGATAATTTTTTAAAATTCATTAAGAGTTAATATAATGTTGCTAATAATAATAACGTTTCAATGATACATTCATATAACAGTTTTAGTATGTATTGTCATGTAATTATATAAATATTTAACAATAAAGAAATATGTATTTAATAATGATATCTATTTAAAAAACGGATGACTCCCAAGTTTTCGTTATTTTAACGGAAATATAAAATTCCAACTTTTTTAACAACCGCTTACGTTTTAACTCATCGCGTCGAAGACCGTCACTAACTAATAACAAAATGCCCGAAATATTGACAGTCAAGACATTGATATTTTCGTCGTGATGGTCGTCATAATCCTATCTCATCGTCCCAAACGAGTATAAACAGTGCCATATACTAGTGTGAACGCGTTTTTCTGTCATCGTTTTGTCATTCATTTTCAATAAAGACGGTGTCCGTTATTCGGAGAGTCCGCTATTCAGAGGTTTTCCTATTTAAAAGTAGTCGAAATGTCCCCGTTCCCAAAAAAAAAAGTCCGTTATTAGGAGATGTCGGATGTGGGAGGTTTGACTGTATATTGTACCTTGATTATGAAAGCTTTAGGAAAAACGTGATCGGAAGTGATGTAGGAGACAGACAAGACGTTACGATACGACGGTATATCGAGAAGTGAATTTTTAAACATTGATATTATTTTCAGAAATTCTAATCATTCGAATATTAGATTAACTATATAGCTGGTAAATATAATATTGTGTGAATATTTAACGAACCGTCGTGTGTATACTTTTTTACTGTATCTACTTGTGCGGTGTGACGTGAATGAAAAACTGTACAATGTACATGTATAATATGTGTCACATTTACAATAATTACCTTTATATATAATATTAGGTATATATATACTGCGATAAGCAATTGCAAATTACCATTAATATTACATATATAGGTGATATAAATTTATCATTATACGCTTAAAGTGATATTTGTTTATGTTGTTAACATAAATATTGTATTTTATTTTCAGACAACGTCTTTTATAATTCTGCACGATTACATTATACGTATCTACGTGAGAAATATCTAACCTAAAAAATATAAAATTATAATTAAAAATAAAGTACATGAGTCATAATTTTTTTTTTTTTTTTACTTTGCGTGTAGTATAAATTGCTCAAGTACCTATAATATTCTTCAATATGAAAGTTTGAAAAAAAAAAATCATAAAATACTCGAACAATAATTGTTTAATAATTATTTTTTTTCTACTTATCTAATAATTAGATAAGTAGATATATCGCAGGAAATTTACTATATACTTACCTACAATGTTTGCATCACTCGTCGTGTATGAATTATTATTATAGAGTTATTCGTACAAGTTATTTTTACTGTCTTATAGTTTCGACTTCGTTTTGGGCACAACCATCTCTCCAAATATTTTTTCCTTATTTCTCTCAACTCTTCTTCCACAGGGAAGCCCCTCCATGGTGACCCTTCTTTGCTTTCTTCACCACGAAGACTGTTATTCATTTCTTGATATTCAATTACTCCTAAAATCTCGTTTTCTTTCTGTTATAGCCACTTTTATTTTCTTTAACTCTTATTTTCAAAATCTTGGTTCTTTAAATAAAAATATCACTTAAGTAAATTGTAAAATTTTAAATTTAATAAATTGTTGTGCCTTGATATTTTAATTGATAAAAGAAAAAATATGTTAGCATGCAAGCGGTATACGAGTCCGTAAAAAAATCGTATACGATAAAATAGCAAGTCAAAATTCAAAAATATATGAGATTACAGCCTTCGCCTCATGGGACAAATTAGGATTCAAAATTTGTAAGATATACAAATATATTCTTTACATGACACAAATGACGCTACTAACGATATATTGTATCTGTAAAATATATTTTAGTTTAAACATATATATTTTTAGAATAATTATTACGTGTACCTACGCGATTTTCAAGAAAAAAGACACTAAACTCTCCCCGTGCACGTATAAAATGTAATTGATTATATCAGTAAAACAATAAAAATGTATTAAATCAATTTATACTACTTTTTTTTAAACTCTATACATAATATATGTACAATAGAATTGCTTAATTATATTTATTGAATTTATTTATCCAGCTCCGTATTTTAACTATATATTAATTTGCATAAAATTTAAATTAGTTTAAAAAAATATTTACATCTAATGTATAAAATATATACAACATTCTACTTTTAATTTTAATCGAAAAATATTATTATATTTATCTGAAAAAATGACTATAAGGCCGCATCATGCAATAAAATAAAAGTTGGTGACAAAAATGCATGAACAAAATATGTTAGGAATTAATCATTATTACGCTGCAGTCAGACCACCTATTCGCATGAACTTATAATAACAATAAATTATTTTAACGATTAAAAAATAATAACGAATTGGTTTATCTTAGCCCAAACATAATATTCACAACAGACAAATCTATATTTTTTTGTATCTACGTTTGTTTTTTGATGCTACAGAGTGCTGGAGCGATTTTCGTTTTTTGATTCCCGATTTCTCACTACATTTCATTGCATTGTAATCAAAAAATCACATTTGCACCAAATATTACTATGTTCAATGTCAGGGACGGATCAAGCACAAGTTAAGGGTGAGGGGAGGTTTCATGGTGGATTTATACATTATTAAATACTCGCACATAATTTATAATTGATATACTTAGTAATACTCGGTATCAAATTTGCAATGTTTGCCTATCAATTCAATAAGTCATAGCACTTTTTTTTTTATGCAAGATTACATTTAAATATGTTATTGCAGATAATATATAGAGTAATTTTGATCAGTTATATTGAAAATATGTAATAGCAATAATGAAAATATCATAAAATATTCCACCAGCCGTCATAAAATAACTTGTTATTGTTGCAGCCAAATGTTCTTTTTTTAAATCTTATGCATGATCTATCGCATTGTATTTTGTAGAATATATTACGCCTATCGTAATTATGTTTTTAATCGTTTGGATAATAATTATTCAATTACGCCTAACAATAAAATTTAATCTAGATTTTCATATAATACAATTGCTTATTACAAATCGATCATTTACGTTATTATAGTTGGCCCTTAGCCGTAGGAAATTATAATTTGCATAGAAATTACTTAATCTAATATAGAATTTTAATTGCTTATTATTATAATATACCTATATAATATATTATAAATATTTATATTTACCTAAATATTATTATTTTTGAAAGTGGCCCTCGGCTATTTAACGTTATGAAATATATCCAAAGGAAAAGGGCTGTAATTTATAACGTATATACATTATATTTTGAATAACTTATCATAATTTTATTTTAGACATTTTGTAATATTGTATTATATTATACGATGGTATAAATACGTAGTAACGCATATATAGTATAATATCTTAGGATACTTAAATTTTTATTTACAAAATTAATTAAAAAGTTTTGAAGAAAGTTATTTAATAAATGTAATAAATTGATTAATGATTAGAATGATTACACATTTATATATTGAAATGTGATACCTAGTTACGATGAACTTTTAGTTGCTTATGAGGTGTTGAGATCTATATAACATTTTTTTAATAATTTGATCATTGTTATTATAAGAATTCAATTTGTTTCGATAAATATATTTAAACATCTTATATTTTTGACATTTTTTTATTCAAACACTTATCTGTCTTATCTTGCCCACGTGGTTACGTGATCCTTTTCGTTATACCTATTATATACTCTGACAAAACGAAAATCACTTCCGTTCCATTGACTTTGTTATATAATTATTAATTATATCGATCACTATACACCGTTCTAATTATAAAGACGAAGTATAAAAATTAATTTAATATTGTCAAACATAATAAAGATATATGATTAATGTAATACGCGTGTAAAATACCTTGAGCTTGAGAAGTTGTAATGTTAGCTTAGGTGCTTAGGATGCACTTTTGATTGTTTGCATAATATTCAGTCGATCATTGAATTATTTTACTGGTGGTCTTGACATTATCAACTACGTTACTCTTAAGTTATTATATTATATCTTTATATTTTTTCAGCACGATTAAATGATATTTACACCACCTACCGATGACATTAAATTAACTGTTGTACTGAAAATATTTTTAAAATAAAATTATAAAAAAATAGTTGATAACTATGCGGTATAAAATTAAACTATAGATACTTAATTGTTTACATAAGAATGTTATTGGATGTCATGTTTGAGTTTATATTTTTTAAATTAGTAACGATTAAAATTATTAATTAATATTATGGAAACTATTTTAGTTTTTAAAGTTGAAATATCAAATGAATATTAAAAAAACTTCATTAATTTAACAAGGTCTTTTTAATTAAATTACTAAAATACTCACCTCATTTTTTTTCAATTATACATCAATTCAAATTCTGACTTTTGACAATTTTAAGTAAATAATTCTTAAAAAATAATTTGAATTAATTATATTTTATGTCATTTAAGGAGTTCCTGTGGCGTTAGGTACAAATTTTTGTTTTTAAAATGAGAATCACTCTTCTTTGTTATAAATTTGTTAACTATTGAGCAAGTGATATTTTTGGTAAAATTTTCGGAATTCAAACTAGCAACTTTTGAATTATTAAACTGTGAGTACTAAGGATAATAGTCCGTTATAATTTAGAAATATTTAGCATGAATCCAACGAATTTTAAAAATGCACATTGAACACATTCTAACTAGTCTCTATCTCTCATTGTGTAGTCTAGTAGTCTATACTAGTGGTCTTCAACCGGTGGGTCACGTCCCTATTTTGGGTCACGTAAACTTTAAATATTGGTTGCGACACTTCTTATTTATAAAAAACAAAGTTTTTTTTTATCACTTATATTTTACGAATAATAAAAATAAAATTTGTATGTATTGTGTTATAATTATAACAGCACATTTACAATGGTATACTTAGCTAGTTTGCCTTTATTTTTTTCTGATATAGTTCGCAAGCATTAAAAAAAAAAAAAAATGATTGGTCACGAGTCAAAAAGATTGAAGACCATTGATCTATATCATAAACAGAGCAATATTCAGGAATTATGATGCGCTAATTCATAATATAGCGCCTTACTCCTTCTCAAAATTCCTTACCAATCTCATAATGAAACCAAGTATTGATATTATATATAAACATTACTTGTGAAAATATTATCCGAGTATGATAACTAATGTCTATAATAAGTATACTATAGACTAAATAGGCACGATTAGTATATTACATAATTACGCCTATCGGATAATTTACGTTTTATGTATAAAGTAGAACCATTATTGAATTCGTCCTTAGTTATGGACAATTAATTATGTAACTTAGAAATCACTCGTTGAAATTTTTATTGAAACCCATCAAAATATTCGAAAAAATCATAAGCTTAATAATTTAAAGTAAAAATAGTGGTTCACATTTGAAAAAAAAACAAGTGAAGCATTTGGAATATAGTCCTTGAGTATACTTGAATAAACGCCACCAAAGGATAAAAAAAGCTGAGCAATGAACACATTTGCGCTGGTGAATCACTCTGTGTACGATTTATATAGTAGGTACTTATACTTACTATTACTCATTTTATACTAATATTCATTCGAAATCCTGTAAAATAGAATTTCAATAAATTTCGTTCAAATACGATAAAATATATTAAACGGTTGAATACTTAGGACTTAGGTTTACAGTGGCTTTCTTATTTCTGCGGTGTTACGAATAATGACGTGCACGAGTTCAAGTACTTAATGCTAATACACTAAATGATAGTCGGGGGTACCGTTATACCTGCTTTAGTGCTTATTTAATATTGTACGTAGGTAAATACCATAATACAAAGACACGACATGCCTATCACAGTGGATAAAACGAAGAAAAATCGTTGGTCAATAAATAATAATCTGTAGCACTGCAGCAGTTTTGTGTAATCACTTTGTGCACAAACGTCTAATCTATACCCGTATACTACAGACACGACTTAACCTATATTATATACTACATCAAAGTCGTAATAGGTAAACGGTCGACGACCACACATGACGGATTTCAAAATAAAAATCTTAAGTTTTAATCGCACGCGAGTATAGAGTGAAAAAAAAATATTCGAGCTCTGTAAAATATTCTACATAGCCTCTTCTTAACGTTATTCCAAAATATTGTTTGTTGGGCATTTTCAATTGATTTCAGTGCTCATATAGATATTATAGATTCGATATACAATACACGATACTATCTTGTTTGCGATTAAAGGTGGAGAGCAGGGTAGGCAGCTGACTCCCTTGTGGGCTGAATTTTTTTCGAAATAAGCTATAAAAATTACATATATTAAGACAATTATTTTGGTAGTAATTTTTTACTCAGACGTATTCGTGAGTTAGTGACTGATATAAATAGTAAATAAGAAAGCAATTTAGCGCGAATCTGTGATATGGACAAAAAGAACCACTTCATAATTATTAATTATTGTTACCAAAATAAGGTAATAAAGTTATTCCGCGGATAAACATTTTAAAACAAAGCATGGTATTTTTGTAGATACCTATTAAATTCACTATAATATTAGTCTAATATAATAGATATGATATTGATTGATAAATGTTATAACAATGATGCAAATCTATTTGGTGTCACCTATAAAATGTATAATAAAACTAATATTGACAAATGAAAACTGTTGGCCTCCCCAGGTCTGAGCACGTTCATGATTGTGATATATTTATCTAAATAATAAATAGATACAAGTGTACAACAGATACACAGGTAGATACCCTCCGTTAGGCTGCCGTGAGCAATTTATTGCGTAAGTATCCCCATGGCCTGCAATATATATATATATATATAATGGTATTATTACTATTAGATAGGCACCTACGCACTTGTCTAGTGCAAAAAAGAAACTCGCACAGAAACGACATCACATTTCGGTATTTGGTTTTGAACGGAACGATAGTCTTTGAATGCGAATCGCGTGACTACTATCAGTGATATTTAGCCGGATGGTACGGACCTTAACTTTGTACACATATAGGTAAATGCGTGCGATTATAAAGTATATATATATATCCGATTTGTACACTGAAAAAAGCTGCTCGTCAAAAGACAAAAGTTCGACTTTTTCTTTTTTTTTTTTGCTGGTCGCTCAATGAAGGTAAAGGCCGTTTGAGAATTAGGTCGAATACGTTATATTATACCTCTGTCTGACATGATAACAATTTTATGAAAATCATTGTAAAAACATGTGACCAAAAAAACGAGATTTAATACGAGTAGGTAGGTTGGCCTATTATAATATTATTAAGTATAGGCACTGTGTATAACTATTAATGTATAATGTATATACCAATATATTTATACAAGTTATTGTAGCTGCGGTGTATTATAAATTATAATAATTGATATTACACGAATTATTTTATGTTCTACTTGGTTTCGTAGATACGATAATATATAACGATAACCGGGTCCTGAATTGGGAAAAAAAAATAGAAGGGGACGAAAAAATATAAAAAAAAACGCATACCTGAAAATTTAAATCTCTTATTGATCAGGATATATTTAAAATGGGACGCTAAAATATTTTTAAAAAATAAGGTGTCCCCTCTCAAGCACTATCGTCGATAACGTCCGTATTTGATTGTATAAAATTTTCCCTTAATGTGAGGATGATAATGATCATCTTAGACCACGAGATCGTCAAATCCAACATAATAATCCCAGGTAAATCTATTTACCATTTACACGAAACAACTAGAACTGCGCGTGCCCGGATTTGGCAGGCGAGCTACCGAGAAAAACTCGGTATGCCGGTTAATGGTTATATGTGTTTGGCCGTAATTTTATTTTTATGTGGTAATGAGAAATTAGTACAAACGTTAGTAGGAAATATAATTGAATCGAATTATTAAATTGCACCACAGCTGTAGCTGTAATCAAACGTTGAGCGTTCAAAAATTCGACGGGCCGATACCTTACCTATCCGGCGTTGGAACTGCATGATTATGAAATGAAGTTGGTGCCATTAGCGTATTCAAAACTTTATATTTGTGGGGCCACATAGGTGCAACTAGAGGGGTGTTTGAGGAAGCTTCACCACCCTCGAGTTCTTATTAAGCACCCCTTGCTCCTGTTATAAGTCATTTAAAACAATGCGAGAATAATGTATTTTTGTTTAATGTACAATTTTTTTCCTAATTTAAACAGTTATTTCAAATTTCAGTTACAATTTCTATAAGTTCTACAACATATGAACACATATTTTCGAGTACGTATGCAATAAATTAAAAATTAGTTGAGGACATGTATGTTAAAGCAATGATTTACTGACTTATCCGTTTCAAATATTGAGAGACATATTGCAATTAACTTAAAAACAAAAACAGTGTGGGCTATTGAAATAGGTATACATAATTTTATCACCCCTTACGTTTTAAGTCTAGTTACGCCTATGGCGAAGGGAGGAGGGGCATTAGTGGAAAACAACGTAACCCGTGTACAAAAAATAGGCATTTTTTACTTATTTATATAGTTAATTTTTAAATAGGTCATTATAATGTATGAAAAATAATTTTAGACAAGCTCCCTTCCTAAACTCAAAGGCCTAGCTTTAAACATGCATATATTATAGTATTATAATAGTTACCTACCTGTATAAATGACATAAAGATTGTTGTGTTTATAAAACAGCTACCTATAACCTATATAGCTACACATTAATAGTATAATAAAACGTTTAATAGTTTAATACACACATAATACCCATGATGAGTAAGTAGGTATATGACATTGTGATGGCAACTATTATATTATTGTCCTCAGACTTTAAAGTTTAGACTATCGTGGTAGGAATTATTATAGCTGTAGTCGCAATTGCAACTATCGCGTTTTATTATCATCGTGTGACTTTAGAGTATTGTAAAGCGCTGTACATAATCAAATTTGTACATTGCCAACATTTTCCGTTATATTATGTACCAATTATGTGAAATATGTATTATGAAATTAAATAGCTACAATATTTTATGAATGCGAACAAGAACAACGACGTGGCCATGGAGGTTAAAACAAAAAATATACTTGACGTTTTGATTCATATTTCTACAAAATATGTCATCATATACTCATATGGTTCTATTTCATATTTGATATTATACCATGCTATAATTAAGATCGATGACTGTAATAGAGTGCCGACCACAAGTTATATTTTAATATAAAATTAAGAAGCTTGCCAAAAAAAAAAATATTATATTTTCTTATCTTTTTTCAAAATAGCAGGACTTCAAAAAACTTCATTAAAATAAAGGCTATGGAATCTGATCCTCTGACACTCCTTATACTCCTGGTTGCTGTATGTGTATATTGTATAACAATTCCAAAGTTTGTAGCCTACATATAAATCCATATATATATATATATATACAAAAGAACAGGCCTTATTTATGTTCCAATTTTCTGACGACATTGAACTTTTTTATAATTTTTTTTCATAAAGTTGTTCCAAATACTTTCCTGAGTGTTACCACAACGTCCGATTTTTCATTTTTTTGTCTGATGGGGGAAGAGTATTGTATTTAAAGATTACGGTTTTTTAGCGTGTCATTTAAATAACTTAACGATTTTTTTTACAAAGTTGTTCCAAATTCTCTACCAAGCTATTAATAATAATATGCGTATCATTTGTAAATATCATAAATTAAGTTAAATTATAAAAAATATTATATATTACACGGCTAGTCTTTAAATAGTTTAATTATAATAGAAAAGCAATATATAAATGTCAATGTATATACGAGTCGATTATTTAACACACGAGCGAAGCCGGATTATTCAGCTAGTAATATTATATATAATAGCAGTTGCCACTGCCATATAGACGGTATTATTCTCATATTTATTTAAATTGTTTCTTAAATTCGTACATATAAATAATATAAAATATTTACCGTAGGCGTACATTATTGTGTAACGTGTAATGGGGACGAATATTACCTATTTATATTATTAATTTGACGGCATTCCGTGCTCATGCATAATTTACCGGAAAACAATATAAGCTAAATTATTAATTTCTATCTTTTATTCTGTTCTAGTTTCCGTACGCATAGATTCAAAATCGATTTGTAGAGTTGTCAGCACTATTGTCACGCAATAATATTTTTCTTGCAGACTTTTAAAACATCTGCAAAATATATAAAACGAATTTATAATATCACCGTTAATTCTCGTATATTATTTACATTGATAATTGCTGATTAGTAATTATTACTAATTAATAAATATACAATCTATATAGCAACGCTTTATTATATTCTTTGGACGGGCGTACGCTTTCTTTTACGTATACAAACATGCACACACACACACACACACACACACACGCACATATTATGTATATACATGATTTACTCTAACATTTTTCCGTGACCCGAAAAAAAACCTTGAAAAAGTCATCGGAAACATCAATAATAGCCAACCCGTGGGGTAAATTTGTACGCGCAGTTCGTTGCCATTTTCTCACCCCTTTATAAAGTATTACAATCTGGTGTATAGCGAAAATAGATTTATACAAACTACTAATGCCTGGATTGATGCATTATGTTTGTCCAATTTATTTTAATTTAAAAAATAAAAATATATACTCGGTCTGGTTGATGGCGAAGCGAAATACTAAAACTGAGTATTGATGAGATGTAAATATACTGCGAGGCATTAGTGTGATAAATTTAAAAATTGACGATTTTAAGTTATACATAATAATAAAAATTTTAAGTAGTTTTCTCATAATCTTATAGTAAAAAATACATTCGTTAAACTGCCTATACTTAATATATCTAACATTAAGGTAAATGTATAAATTCAATCCATGTAGATAAGTGTATTATTGTAAGTTATTACAATAATGCACAAACGTATGTTTATCAAGTGCGTTGCATTGGTGTATCATCATCTCAAAATAACACAATAATAATAATTATATAAAAATGTTATTTAATTAATGAAATCATTTAGTATCAGAACATAACAACTTGTTTTAAACACTTTGAATAATTTAGTACCGACATTTCAAACGTTTATAGAAAATATTTTTATCGGCATTAAAAACTTTATATTCGATTTTTTTTCCAAAATCATAAATTTATAGTTATTACAGTATTACACGAATGCTCCTCGCTGCAGTGACGCAATGCGATATGTTATTAAATATGTCTATCGACATAGTTAATTTGTACTTAATGTATAAATATTACAAAACCCACTGCAATACTGAATAAGTACTTAAATATTTATCATAATCACTTATAGTAGACTATAATATTCGAAATTACTATTTTATAATACATAGATATTATAATCGTCCTGAACTATTGTCTTTTAGGAAAAAAATAATCAAATTATTTAAAATATAATAAAAGACCATTTATCATAAAATATCTATTCTCTCATTTCAAGGTACCGTGCATAACAGACGTATTTTGTTAAACAATGGGCGGATATCAACAAAGACAATGGACGCCAACTAAGAGACGAGGCCCGATAGCAGCCGAGTTTTCTGGTCCCGGGCCAGCTGCAGTAGCGTTACCAACTCTCGTCGGTGAGTTTTAAACATAAAATACATTAATACATTAATAAACGCATATACAGAACGAATTTGAGGGAGGGGGGAGTTGTTCATAAAATATAATATAACATATTATGTTTAATTATGGATACGTAAAAATGGATCTTGATCATGAATTAATAAATGTGCTTTCAACTACTAATATAATAATATCATCAATTAATGGTAATATCCACGTACAAGACCATAGGCACAAGTAGCCTTAAAGAGCTAAGCCCTCTTTCTCTAAAAAAAAAATTTTAATAGCCCCAAACCCTTTTCTACATTTTTTAAATGCTAATCACTTCAACAAATTTTTTATTGAGTAACTAAGACTTCGGGCTCCCCTCCCACCTAAATCTCAAACACTGTATACGTCTATGTAACAAGATTTACATCACCCCGTTACCCACTATTTTGTTTAGAGTTCCTGGTTTGAACAAATTAACATTTTTCGGAATCTATTATTTAATTAACTATATACTGGAATCTGGTAAATTACATTAAAAAAAAACAAATATTAGGTTCTGTTCATATTTGCTGTTTTATCATATAATATAGGTACCTATAGTATATAGTATATACTATATACGCCAATCTTAACTACCCACGGAATGTGTATGGCTAGTAATCGAATCAAGTGATACACGGGTTATGCTCTTCCGCAACTCATTTTAGTATGTGTACCTGCCATCCCTCTTAAATTGTGAAAAATTAATTTATTTCATCATTTATATCTCTTACCATCGGTTTTGATTAATTTTATTTTAAAAAACTATCTTTTAAATAATTTCATTTTTTATAAATATATTAAATTATTTTTTAAATATTATTATTTGACACATGCAAAAGTCGGATCAATATGTCACTTAATTATTAAATGTAAAATTTCACAATATCTATCATAATAATATAATAGATGATCGCTAATCACTATTATAATGTGCACTGTAATATAACCTTTATAGATAACAACACAGAAAAATATACTGATTACAGCAAGCACTGTATGGCCTGTACTATAGGCGCAACTAGGAGGGGGGAGGGGTGCTAAGGAGTACTTCAGCACCCCCAGGCTCTAATCAAGCACTCCTTGGCTCCTGCTAAAAACACCAAAAATAATGTGAAAAAGTAGTGGAATCTTTTTTATGTGTTTTTATGAAAAGAAACAATTCAAAATGAAGCTTTTCCTAACTTAAACAAGTCACAGTTATAATTCCAATAAGTTCTGCAACATTTGGACGCAGTTTTTCAAGTATGTAATAAATTTAAAATTGGACGAGTAAAATAGTATGTTAAAGCAATCGTTTACTGACTTGTTAATTTTAAATATTGAAAGGAGTGTTGAAAATATTATAAAATCAAAATCAGTATGAGTTTTTGAAATAGGTACCTATATAAATACATCATATTAGCACCCCTAAAAATTAGGTCTAGTTGCACCTATGGCCTGTACTGGAGATTATAACACAATATGTTTAGCGACTAACTGAATTAAGCTTTTTCCTTATTGTAAAACACCGTTGTCAAGAGAGATTAATATTAAATAAACGTTGTGGGGACATAAAATGCAATAACAATCCCGACCAGGCCCACAGTTAATGCATAATAAAAAAGTGCCACTTTTTCTCCACTTATTATTTACTTCGACCACTGACCTCTGTATGACCAATACTCGGGGTGGGATCTGCTTGCTCGGCGAATTCTAGCGGACCACGTCTATCGGTTGCGTGTGAACGTCACAATAACATACTATAAATAGTAAATAGTAAATTAACATAATACATTACTATACTGTATCCTACAATAGTACAACAACCTAAGCCCAAAAATTACCTATACAGTATCTGTAGTACATTATTAGTATAAATACAACCTCAAGATCGTTAAAAAGACTAAGTAATAGATTAATTTTCAAACTACCTACCAGCTAAAAGTTTTCCAATTTTTAACCATTATTAAACCAAAACGGTGATACATTATAGCGTGCATAAGCGTAAAATTGTAAATAAGTATTACGGTTATTATATGGATAACACTACTTTATTATTATTATTTTTTTTTTTAATGGTCTTAAAATTATATTATAGAAATATATATTTCTGTTTCGACTCCTAGGCAATACATTTGTACATACATTACATAACATTTAAAAATAAATTACAGTTTTTAATTAAATATTTGGAATTTGGATATTTATGCACATCATTGGGTATATTATAATTCTAGTATTTTAATTTTTTTGAAGAATTCTATGGTGTATTTTCTACATTTCTTGAAAATATGTGTTTGATTATGATCATGATGTCACATGATTGACAGATTGGTGTCTTACCTTTGACCATCAAATATCCTTGTGTCAGTTTTGTGTTCCGACCCGATTTATTTTTTTTTTTTCATTTGTGGTACTAAACTAATATACAATTAATATTAGTATATTAATCGTATATTATATACATAAGTCAAACGTACACGGAATATGTTTGAGCTAAAATGTTTTTATAGCACAAAAACTTGCCTCACATGAAAAACTTTCACCTCGGGAGATAATCAAATTTCGATAATTTTTTTGTCATTTGAAATCTGAAGACTTTATGCAGCTTGGATTGGACTCCGATTTTAAAAACTTTATTTTTAAAAGAAATATTTCTAAACAATACATATTTTCCACTTTAATTACGAAGGCATTAATATGAATTATGATTATGATGAATTACAAATTATGAAACACATTGTTAATAATTAATACTTCACTATATATATATATATATATATATATAGAGAGAGAGAAAGAGTAGTTTTCTTAAGTATAAGAACTTAAGTTATAATATTTCAAACGATCAGACTAGGCGTTAATACATTTTTATTTATATTTTGATTGAATAAATTAAAAAATATAATGTACCATTTATGTATATCTTTATCTATAGTTATATATTTTAATATTTACCTATTATTTAAAAAGATACCGTATAACGATATATTTATTTTTGATAATTTATTAATTTAGATAAATAATCAATTTAGAAAAATAATGATAATATTCGAAGAGTGAAGAAAAATAGGAAGACTAATACTGTATAGTACTTACTGATAATGCATAACATTTGTTTTATCTTAACGTTGTAAACTTGTAAAAACCTTAAAAATGGATTCCATGACCTGTGGTATAAATGTAATTTATATATTTGAATTCCTTAACAGGAAATTTAGTACCAGAATCCAAACGTGGACGTGCACCGGCCTTTAGTTTTGGTGCTCGGTATGCTATTTTGATTTATATTTTATTAGCACAGTTTTAGAAAATTAATAATAATTGTTATATTTCATTTAACAGACACAACGAAAAAAATGACAGCGCCGGACCAGGACCGGGCCAATATAACATCACCGGGTTGAGTGCAAAAGGTTAGATCAACATAATAATAACCAATAAATGTACAAATATTTACCACGTGTATTTAATATTGCACCCGCATGTTAATGAATATATATTGATGTTAATATATTTGCAAAATATTGAAATTTGCAAAACATGCAAACATTGTGTCATAACTGTCATTGCGCCCAAAAATATGATTTCTGAGAATATGTTTTCAAAATATTGTACAAACGTTTCACAAGGTGTGCATAAATTTTGTTATGCATTTTATTAGACTTCGTAAAAAATACAAATCAAAAATGTTATAGACAATTAGGTACCATGGTATTCATAAAAATGCATATTGAAAAAAATAAATAAATCTTAGACCTAGTAATAACTAATAACTAATAAATAATAGGTAATACTTAGGTGGTGTCTTATTTATCGTAAACAAGAAAAATATCATTACCCGCGCATTTATAAGAATTACATTTTTAAAATTTTTAAAAACACTATTCTACATTTAGTAAATTTTTCAGAATATTTCGACGCATAAAAATCGAATTTTAAATGAATACTATTTAATTAGTTAAAACCACGATAGATTATATTATATTATTATTATTTACTATGGTTAAAACTGACAACTGTTATAATTTATAAGTATAGTATTTATATGGTTTAGATGGCGGAGAAATGGACCAACATTTTTAATAATATCTTTATGCCACTATTTCATTCATCTAATATTTATAAACTTAAAGTTTCAACTAATTACTACTCGTTCGAAAATCGATTTTTATGTATCGAAGAACTCAAAAAAATATTCTGCTTCGGAATATGAAATTAAAAATATATGTTGTTATTCAAAACGGTAAAACAACTTACAAAATTATAACAATAGAAAAATTGATTTTTTTTTTCAAAAAATTTGATTTGCAGCGGCATCAACTTACGTTTAAAAAAAATTATTTTCAAAAAACTTGGAATTTTTTTAAATAATCAATCAATAACAACGACTGTAATCACCAGAATCGAGTGGATTACTTTGTAGCATAATATTATATACTATATCAGTGCTTCTCAAATTGGGAGCCGCGAAATATTAATTTTATTTAAATTATTTTCTTTATGCCTTAAGCGTTTATAAAGAAACTTTTTTTTTAATTCCTTTCGCATGGACATACCAATCTCTGTGAAACTGCATTTTCATAATTTAAAATAAAAAAAAACAAATATAGATCATGCCTTTCTCAATAGTTTTTCGAAACGAACCAGTGCATTTCAGTCTCATATATCACATTGGACATAAATATGTTACGCAAAAATATACAAGCCCATCAGTCACCCATATAATTATCAAGATTTTTATCGAATATTTTTGTACAGTTTTATAGTTATTACCAATTATTTATATTTATACATGTTTAAAGTTTAATACTGTTATAAAATTATTTTCAAAAGTATATTAAAAAACATTAATTACTATACATTTTAATAATTTATCTGTGTGAAATAGTATATGTAATTTTAATATATAATTGAGAAAAAATAATTAATAATTTTGATTAAGGGGGCAATGACAGTTTTACATTAAATTTAGGGGTATGAGAAAAAAGTTTGAGAAACACTGTACTCAGTGGCGTAATTGGGAGGTAGTAAAGGGTTGCACTTGCGACCCCAAATTTAATGCAGGGGTCACAAAGTATTAATTTGCAACCCTTGAAATTAAACCAATATAATTAATTTATTAGTCTTTGGCCATTACTATGAATACATTAAAATAAAATAATGAGACAGTTACAATTTTAAAATTCCGAATTTTGTATTCTAATCGTAAAAGGTTACAGATGCATGTGATTTAAATAAAAGTAATGCGTGTAGCTATTTTAGTAATAAAATCTTAGAATTCGTAGTTTTTATTAATACGCACCAGCTATAAATGAAGAATTTTTTATAAATTTACAATGCATTTCGTAATATATATTTTTAATATGTTTTAGAACATAAGAATATGATTTTAATATTTTATTAAAACATTATTTGTTTTTATAATGTTGTGGGTGGGGGATCGAAGCCTCCGCGGCTCAGTGCGCGTCCCGAGTTTTTGCAACCCCTGACATTATGATGCTCAATTCGTTGTGCAGGCAAAGACACGCCGCCAGCGTCCACCCTGCACTCGAGGCCCAAGGAAGTGAGGCCCGACAACTTTCCGGCGCCGGGCGACTACAACCCGGAAAAGGCCGAGAAGGTGATCCACGAACACTCGCCGCAGTACACGTTCGGGCTGAAGACGCAGGTGGACAAGCCGAACCCGAACCCGGCGCCCAACGTGTACAACATACCGACGGTGATGGGCGCGGCCAAGGAGGGCCACTTCAAGGCGGCCCCGTCGTTCAGCATATCCGGCCGCACCAAGGAATTCCCGGACGGCCGGCTGCTGAACCCCGGCCCGGGCGCTTACAACGACGTAAGCGCAGACAGTATTAAACCGAAATCGCCGGCGTACACGGTCAGCGCCCGGTACAACATGCCCGGCGACAATTCCCCCAGGCCCGGCCCGGGAGCGTATTCTCCCGAAAAGGTTAGTCGTGACGCGCATGTCCTGCAGCAGTACTGTTATATGCACTTCTGGAGCTCGTGGGCGGAAATCTGGGGTGGAGGAGTGGTCTTAGTCCTCCTCCCTCTAAAATGGATGGCTTTTTAGCTGTGTGGAATTGTTAAAAATATTAGCCCTCCCCCAAAAATGTTTTAATGGATTTCCGCAGATGCTGCAGTCGTAATACGCGTACCCGGACGATAGTACCCCTGGATCGGTTTAATGGAGGGGGGATACCGGTGGGCAATTGCCCGTGGGCGAAGAAATTTTCTCGAATAAAATGAACAAAAAATTCAATTTTTCTTTGTAAAGAAAGCATTCAATTTTTAAATCTTAGATATAAAAACAAGATTTTTTATAAATTACTAACAAAATATTTTGAAAATGTTCGTATTTTTTTAAAAATTACACTAATAACAAGTTTTGAAAGAACTTCTATAAAATTTTCAAATTTCTGGAATAAGGGTACCACTGTACTCTGTAAGTACTATAATAGTAAAAAAATATTGAAAATGGGCGCCATGAATTTTGAGCCCGGAGGTCAAAATGTTTAAATACGTTACTGCTGCAACCTGAATCATTATCGTACTAACGGTTTTCACAAACAACATATTTTAGTTGTACGTGATGACAACTCATTGTCTCATTACTTACTTACTTTATTAGAGGCGCTTAACTTATTCAGAAATTGGAAGTCAACATAGAAGATAGTGATTGTCAAAAATTTCCTTATTCAGTAGTTGTATCTAAATCATAAATCAGATCTTATTAAGACACAATATATAATTTGTACTAATTTCTTGCTCTTAAATTATCTTTTATGTTTATTATTGCCGTGCTTTAATATTCATAAGTGTGTTTCTATAAAAGAATAAAATATTAAAATTGAATTAGAGTGTGGCGCGGTCGTACGCTCAACTGCGGAAACGCTCTGAGTGTACGTACCGGCCGGTGTTGCTAGGTCCCGAATGGGTGACCACCCGGGTTTTTAGCAACAAATCCTTGCCACACATACAAAACGTGTTTCAACCCAATCGTTCCTCAACCCACAATAAAAACCTACAAACAGCTAATGGCCATAGTTGCCGGGCTTAGATCAATAAAAAAAAAAAAAAAAATATTAAAATAAAATGAATAAAAATGGTCATCGCGAGCACGTTAAAACGTAAAATATTGAAGCCTGAAGGAACCTCAGGACACGTAACATAGCATTAAGACGAAATAAATATATTTTGATTTCGTCAAATAGTACACACTTGAATATCAAATAGGTACCTAATAAGAAATTAAAATGTTTTGTCTACATTTCATAATTAAAGAAAACAAAATGAAAACTAAAGTCTTTAATGTAACATTTAACGTTTTAGATGTCTACAACAATTATTATACAAATTATAATTATTGTAATTTTAGTTGTTTTTATTAGTGTTTATAAGTTTTCATTAGATCCAATGCGCAGCACAACAATAATACAACAATAATTATTATTATTTTTTTTTTTTTTAATTTGGTTCGATTTTGTATTATTTATGTATAGATTTATAGAAATAACAATTTCAATAATAATTGGCATATCAATTTGAGTATTTGACGATTTATTTATTACATAATTACACAAATTAATAAGTATATGAAAAACAAAAAACATAGACAAAACGAGTCAATATTCACTACTATGTACATAATATTCTTAAATTAATGTACGAAATATTTTAGGTGACAATGTTAAAATCGTCTGTACCATCATACTCTTTTGGTATAAGACATTCGCAGTATGAAGGAATAATATATGAACAAGAATAGGTCAGTGCATACAGCATAAACGCACTTAAAAGTAATTTGTATAATGTATATGCACTTTGGGCAAATTAGAAAAACTCTAATATATGCACAATTGGACTAGATCATGATTTTATGAATACACTTTTACACATTATACACAATTGAAAGAACAAATTATAAAATAAATTAAATCGCACATTGGTTAGCAAGGCCGTAGCCAACAAATTTTTTTTTGTGGGGGGAGGGGTGGAGGGGGTTAGAATATAAATATGTCTTTTGACTAGTACATTTTAAAACGTTAATAAGCTCAGAAAAAATGTTTGGAAGGGTCTAAACCCTAACCCCCCCTTGGCTATGGTCATGTTAGTTAGACATTAGTAATGTAAAATATAGTAGTTACAAAATAAAAACTAATTTTGTTTATGGCATAATATGCAGAACTAAATGAGATTTTGCTCTTCAAAACACTAGATAAAATATTAGACTCTAGTAATAGTTCTATTATTATGTCCATGGTTACACAAGAAAAAAAAAATATAAACAATCACACAACAAAAACAAAAAAATTAATATACCAATTTGCTAAGTTAACACCATTTTAAATAATTTAATTTCACTCATTGATACGTTATTATGGTATTTTTTTACATGAAATGTAAAATTCAGTTTTTAAGATTAATTAATTTTTATACGAATTTACACTGTAAAAAAAAATTTTTGGCAGGTTTATAAATTAATTTAAGGACAGATATGTGTAAACGGATTGGGTCTTGAGAGTTACATATGCAATATTTCATGTCTTAGAAAACTTTTTTATAATGACATTCATGTCTTAAAAAAAGTTAACTCCCCTAAACAGTAAACGCTTTGATATTCTTATGTTTAAGTACAATTATTTATAACAGTGTGATTTTATTATTTCAGGTTCAAATTGATTTGTCCCAAGCACATTCATTTGGAATTAAACATTCACCGTATTCTAATTCTTTTGGTATTGGTTACTGAATGGAAATGGAAACAATTTAACAAGTTAATTGATACGCCTAACAAAATATATTGCTTACAAATACAAAATGAAGCTACCAAGAAAAAAAATTGTTTTTACAAACTATATTATGACTTTTTTTTTTTACTGTAAAATTATTATTATTTTGAAAACATATATGAAATATGAAATATGAATCATTTAACTAACAAACAAAAATATGGAATACATTTAACTAACATAAAAACTGTAACTTTGAACAATACATTAGTTATACATTTGTCTTATTTCTGTGTTTTATCTATTTAATCCTAGCAATCAAAATAGTTAATTATGTATCATAAAATTAATATTTTACATATTTTTGAAATAGCCTGTTGTGTTTAACATCAATATATTAGGATTTTCTTTCTCAAATTCAGTAGGAGCTCGTTCCCGTTCATCATCTCCCCATTCTCCAAGTGTGTTCATAACATCGGGTTGTTGACTTAGAAATTCTTCTTCCTTTTCAGCTAAAATAAAATAATTAGTAAAACAGTATTGAAGGAGTTTAAAAAATAAAAAAATCTTACTATCCCTCTTGGCAAATTTTTCAAACATATTTGAATAAACAGATTTTTCTATTATTTTTTGTGATTTTAGTTTTTCATCACATTCAGTTATTTTTGCCATAGCTGCACGATTATTTGGTTCTTGTTGTAAAACGGCTTCAAAACATTGTTTTGCAGCTATTAGTTCACATAAACCAACTAAAGCCTTTTAAAATATAAAATACAAATAATTTAAGAATTCTAAAGAAGTGGAATATTTTAAATGAATTTTATTCAATAGTAGATAAATTAAAAGAGCTTTATCGCACAAATAATAGTACATGTATTTTACTGATAGTGAAATTTCAAGCCTAAATGCCAGCAACTGAAATTTCAATTTTAAAATGTAAACATGTACATTTTGTAAATAATAAATATTATTTAAACAAAAAGTAACATTTTTTTTTATAATTATTATAGCAGTAGCAATTAAAAAAAATTAACTAAATATATGAAGTATACTTAAGCAAAGCTATTTTTTAAATTTAATTCAATTAAGAATTCTTATTTGCTTATAATGAGATATATCATTAGTTTAGAATCCTAGTTTTTGAACTCTGGCTCTTTTAAAGAAACAATCACAAACAATATTTAGACTAATAAATAAAAATGCCTTTAATAAATGAATACATACCTCGCCTTTTCTAAACAATGCTTTGATATTTGTTGGTTCAAGATTTAATGCACTCTCACAATCATTTTTTGCTTGAGTATTTCTATTTGATTTTAAATTACATAAAGCAGAATTCAAATAGGATGTAACTAAAAGAAATTTTATTTCTTTCATTTGACTTTTATTAGCTAAAATAAAAAAAAGTACAGATAATTATAATTTATTCTAAAAAGTAAAACATTAAATTAAAAATAAATAAATACTTGAGATATCATATTTTAAATAATCTATAGTTTTCTTATAGAATTTAAGTGCTATTCTATATTTATTAATCTTAAAATAATCTGTTCCTTTTTGTTTAAAAAATTTTGCTTGTTCTATACGATCTTCACTTGTCAATGACCAACTTTCTTCAAACTATAACATACATTTATTATCAATAATTTATTATAGATATTATAAACATTAAATGTTACACATTGGTATAGCCAAGAAGGGTATGGATGTTGTATCCACAAATTTTTCGTTGTGAATTTCATATTTTCATGTTATAATAATTAATATAGTAGATGCCGGATCACCACAACTGGTTTGAGAAACCCTTCCCAATTTGTAAAAAAAAAAGGATTAACATATATAACAATAGATTTAATGATAATATTTGTATTCAAATCCAAATCTAATAGAGAAAAACTAACATTACAATTATTTAATAATTTCTAACCTTTTCAAAAAAGTTAAGTTTGATGACATAGACTTCATTGAACTCTTCTTCTCCATAATCCAAAAATGTGTGTTTTCCATGAATAAACAATCTTGACTTCTCTTTAGTTTTAAATTTAGTTAATGCTATCTCTATACCAGGGCAAACACCAAAGTCTTTGCCATCTCCTAATCTAAACTCTATATCTCTTTCTTCAACAACACTACCATGTTCTTCTTTTTCTAAATGAATATTAACTAACGAAACACTACTAGGTGTAGTATTGTCAATTCCAAATTCTAATATTTGTCTTGTAATACTTTTATCTTTCCGGCGGCTGATATCTTCCCAAGTCCATTTAAGTAAGTGTATTTCAAATGTAAGCCACGTGTTAGGAGGGATGATTTGTTCAAAACCATCCAACCCATAACCATAATCTGGATGGCATCGAAATGTTGATTTTTCATCACAAGTCATAGAAGACACAGCCAAGTCAAACCCTTTTATAGTCATATCTAAAACGAGAAACAAATAGAAGAATTTAAAAAATGCAAAAAACCTTAACCAAGTTATGTTTACCTTTTCCTATTGTAAACTGAAATGGCACATCATTAGTCTTGTCAAAAATAGTGCCGTCAGAAAGTGAACCAGTATAATGAACATAAGCTTTACACCCTTTATGTGGCTTATCTGTTCCACTGCCCTGTATTAATATCTCTTTCAAAACTCCACTGTCTAATTTAGGCGTGATGTCCATTCTTAAGCAATACTTATTTACCGATCTAGATTTAATCAAAATTTCAAACTATTATTTAAGTACTAAGTATGCTACAATTGCATACATAAGGATATAGCAGGGTATGCTTTCATTTAGTAAATAAATAAGTTTCATTTATAAAGGTTGCTTTTGTTTGAATGATTTTTTAGTCAGATGTCTGAAATTTAGATTAATAGAATTGAAAGTATTGGGATAGATGATACAATTTAATTTTTATACTTGATTGTATCAAATCAAGTAATGAGTAATTAGTAATGTTTCAAAATTAAGGTAGGTACCTACATATTTCAATATAATTTAAATTATTTTTGTTAGATGGAGAAAATAAATATTTAATTATAATTTTTTTTATATCAGATGTAAAGTAAAGACTATGTTGAAAATTATGATATATAATTATAATTTTAACTTATAAATTATAACTAAGGTACAAATTTCAATGCAAATTGCATTTTTTTCTAAATGTCCTAAAACAATGCTTTCCAAACACAAAATCTATTTCATATATCAAAGAATTAAAAAATGAAACTTATTTTGCATTTTTAGAAATTTTTTTATTTTTGGTGCATTTTTAGGTTTTTAAGACATTTTTATTATTTTTATATACTTCATAGTGGTTAAATATATCATATTTCTACTTTTGAAATGTATTATGGATTTACCAATTACACCAGTTAAATTTGACGCCGGTTATAAGTAAGATAAAACAATAAGTTATTTATCAAAATTGTTATGTAAACATATTACACTATTTGCACTGTTGTTTTTAGTATTGCACTATTGCGTATAGTCTCATCTGTAACTGATTCCCGAGTAAATTTTATGATTTCGTTCTGTGTAATCAATTTATTATTTTAAATAAATCATTTTTAAGGCATTTTTAAAAAAATTGTTTGTACATGCATTAAATTATATTTTTTTTAAGTCAGTTTTCTTGTTTTTTAGATCATTTCAATCCGTTCCATAGATATAATATATTGTAGGTTTGAGTAAAATATAAATTATTCATTGCTGGTTTTAGCATAAGTACCTATAACAATTAAATAAATTAAAACATTTTTAGATCTATAGACTCATATACATATAAATGATCTATAGCCCACAGATAAAATAGCTAATCAGTAGATCTGAAACATTGCACAAGTCTAAAGGGTGTTAGGTATATAATATAATATAAATAGGAATACACTGTACCTATTAAATAAGTTGCCGCACGATGATGGTGTAACAAATAATGATCATATTACAAACGCATAGTTAAATCAAAGAGAAGTTGTAAGATTATCATCCAAAGGCTTGATACAGAGCATAACAATGATGAAATTTATCTGCTTGTTGTTATTTTTATTGTAGATATTTTTGATACGATAAGTTTAAACGGTCATTAAATGTAAAATTTGAAGGAAAAAAAACGATGAAATTAAATTGAAAGAGTTGAGAATAAGGAAATATGAGATAAATGCAGAATTAAAAATTGCAAAACGAAGAAAAAATAAACTCAAATTCGCATTTCGTATTTCTTAGAAATCGTACACTACTACTACACCATCTAATTTATATTATGATCAAATATTATTGAAATATATTGTACATTTTATTATATAATATAATATAATTGTAGATCGTTTTTTGTTATCACTTATCATAGACATTAGCGGTTTATGTTCTATCACACTATGGGTTGAACGCACCGACGGTGTGACCAACATAAGCGTCGACTAACCGTCTGCAACCGACACGGGCGTTCACTGTACTTGTCATATGGGTTTTTTTTTTTATCGGATTCATCCTCTGAGCACGATTGTTGCTAAATATATATATAAATACACACCTTGGTTCTATAATAACATATTATTTCATTGCACATAGCAACTATAGCTTAGACGAGTAAATATACTATAGCCAGTGGCCACATAGGTATCCTGGTACCCACATTACGTACCGTTTACATGTAATTTTAATTGTTTTGTTGTGTTATTCCGTTGTATACGATACGTTTTTGTGTTGTGTTTTATTTCGTGTTTACGATTTTATTATTACCAATAATCGTAACTTTTCGCCGTTTTTCTCGTACTCGGATCAGTGTTTTCGTTTGTGTGCACCGCGCACGTCGTTTCGTCGACGTACTTCACGACGTTCTAAACAATCTTAATTATCGTCCACATTATCATATTATTTTATCGTCATTGTTGCGCGCGAGCGAGAACCCGTCTGACGCATCGGCGACAATAATAATAACATCAATAATATTATTGTTAAATCGCCGTCGAGGGACACGACGATGCACGTCCGCGGAAAACGCTCGCACGATGTGCCTGTCGGTACGCCGCCGCCACTCGATCGTTTTTCCGCGGAACGTCGCGCGTAAAACCGTATTAGGCAATAACAGTGGCCGCCGTCGCCGTCGTGGATCACGATTTTCCTGGCCGACGGATCGACGTCACACCGAGGAAAGACCGCGTCTTCCTGGCCCGGCGGAAATGCACAAACGCTAATCGTATTTTGAATAAAAAGTGAGTTTTCCCGAGTCGTCCCGGCGGCGGGCACGTACCTCGAAATGAATAATTAATATTAACAACAATAGCGATAATATCGATAATGCGATAACCATTACGGGTGCCGGGTAGCCAGACGTCCTTCGCGAAACTAGAACGCCGCGAAGTTAGCCATTTTCGAAATACGCAATTGTTACTATTGAACGCTCTCGACAGCATCGAGGGCATAATAACTTCCCGCCGGTCAAAACGACGAGAACGATTTCCCAAGCGACGTATTAGTATTATTCTCGTGTCGCATTTCGTGCCAGATGTTTTATATTGTAGTATTATATGGACACTATAATATTGTGTCGTCGACAAGGTTGTCCGGTGCAACTCGTTCAAGCATTATGACGTGTGCGCCTGCAGCCATTGGATTCGATGACTAGCCACAATTTTTTTTTCTAGTGGCAGCGCTATTTTATGATATTATTAATTTGTTTTGGTCCACAAGCATCCGCGATCGTTCAGAACGTCCATCTTTGGCGAATGTTCATTTAATTGCAAGCACTCGGACGGACTTTAATATCTCCGTCCGTGGTTAATTATTGTGATTTTACTATCAGTCGGTTGGTGTGATAAAAAAAAAAAAATTAATAATAATAATATTTAGCGTGTAGCTGCTATGTAATTAAATATTAATAATTAATCGATTCATATGGCACACCAATGTCAAATTAAATGTCGATATGGATAGTAGCCGCGTAGGCAATTAATATTATATATTATTTATATTAAAACATTGTTGCCACAATCGACGTTAAAAATAACCATGTGGTGTGTTCATCCCGAATTTTTATTTCTTTAGCCTATCTTCCTATTAGTTCCGACGATTATAATAGATACATTTTTTTAACGCAATATAAACAGAACATTTTGCTTTGACCTTTGACTGTCTAGTGTTATTTAAACGTTTAGTTTGACAAAGCGGTATCGAAATATATCAATAAATATTGAATTTCATCAAGTATACTGTTATTCGATACCCGACAGTATGACAGTGTGTTATGAATAATAGATAAACAATTAGTAGGTTCCTACTTCTTAGTCTATTTGATTTGAATAAATTTAAACACTAAATAGTTTTAAAGTTTAAGTCCATTGATAAAATGTAAATTTAATAGATACATCATTTTATACTACGTTTGATACTACATATAAGTTTTGAACATCTATTTATTTATTTTTTAGATTTAACTAATGGCAATAGTTTTTAAATTTAATTTTACTTAACCTTTGTATTTAATTTGAACTTAACTTGAATGTGTTTAAATAAACTACATCTATTGTATATTTTGTTTATTATAAATAGTTTTATAAATATCTAAAATAAAAAAAAAGCATCTTTTTAGAAGTAATGATGTAATACTATTGGTTTGAAAATGTTTTAAAATGCTTTTAAATTTCATAGATTTAACAACTTATATTTATTATAGATATATAAGTATTTAATATTTTTAGATCTATCCGGTCTAGACTTAAATACAAGGTTGCTCATATTTTATACCTCACATACCATTATTACTTTGTGTTCATATTATATAACATTGTGTATAAAATCACTTTTAAGATCAAACTGATCCCAGAAGTGATTTTTAAGTACCTGCAAATATTTTTTGTTATTATAAAATTAAAAAATTAAAAATTATACAAATTGAATGATGTAAAACAAACGCTCAACACCAAAATTAATTTATCCAATCTTAAATTCTTCATAAATACCATCAAAAAAACAATTTATATGTATAAAATAGATTTTATTATTTGTTGAAGGTATAATAATACAATTTGTATTATTCTAGATGGAGTTATCTGATTCATCTGGTAGTTCATCGACTGTCACTCAGTCTATGTGTCATGTACGAGCCTCTGAATTGTATCCAAAAAGAGATTTGGAAACCGATGAGGGTCCTCCGACTTTAGAACCACCATTAGTGCCTTTTGTTCCTTTAGCTGGTGAATTCGTTGAATACTTAGGTCGCGGTACCAATAATACTGTATTAGCGCTATCCAATTATCGTTTTTATCTAAAAGTATCTGATGAAACGTCAAAACGAAGAAGAGGTGTTCAAGACAGCAACATACCACTGGGCCTTATTGAAATGATTGAAATAAAAGATCTATTTTACATATTAATTAGTTGCAAAGATTCTCGGACATGCAGGTAAGCATACACTATGCTTAAATTATTTTCCAAGCTAACATAAAAACTAAATCAGTCAAATCTACAATGAATCAATTTAATCTTAAAAATAATTTTTTAAGAATTGTTATAAATTGAAAAAATACATTTTTTTAATTAATTATGTTTGTTATATTGGTACAATAATATATATATATGCCCATATTAATATAAAATTAATTTAAACTTCTTAAAAGTAGTTTTAACTTTCATACTATAATTATACATCTATTATATTTGTATATTTTTAGTTATTTCTGTAGCTCAAGTATTTACTTCATTATTACTGTCATAGTATAACTTTTTATTATTATAACAAGATAAACTTCATAATACTACATAACTATTTTATTAACAAACAACTATATTAAAATAAAAATTGAACACAATAACCGCCTTTCCAAAAATCTTGTTTTTTTTTTGTAACAAATTCTGTAAAGTATTAAATGAGATATTTTGAACAAATAAAAATAAGTTTATTGAGACATAATAATATAATAAAAAAAGTCATGAAAAATTAAAATTAAAACAATGCATCTACCTTATATTTCTATGACTTGTAGTGTTGAAGCATTAATTTTATGATATCTATAATTTTGGTTTATGTTTCCATTTCATTAAATGTATATTAACACTTCTAAGGATTTCTTATTCAGATAGAAGCTTAATTCCTCTAATTTAAATATGTATATTTATCAATATTATAAGTAGGACATAATTTATTTAAGTTTTATTTCAAATGTACATAAATTAAACATACAATCAAAATAGTTAACATTCTTAGAAAAATATTAGGATTGAAAGTGTGTCAACTAAAATTTCCAATAATTAAAGTTCAAATACCATTGTGTATAAACAATTGATGATTAGAAATATGGCAACTATAAAACCCAAGCTAACTGTAACTAATAAAAATATTTAAGTAAATTACACTTAATTGATTAATACGAGATAATATATTTTGTTATAAAGGTGTACTTTTACTACAAATGATTTATGTTTGGAGTGGTATAAGCGATTGACTAGAGTAATAGTATCACCAAAAAACGTTCAAGATGTTTTTGCGTTTGCATTTCATGCTTGGGCCATTGAAGATCAATGTAATGAAGATATTTCTTTAAACTTAGGACACGATGGTGATGATGATTATTTTATGAAAGAGGTAAATTAGTCAAACAATAATTAATATTGAACTAAATAATTTCAACTTAATATTTTTAAAATTATTACACAGATTGAAAGACTAAATATAAGTGTTCTAAGTGATAACTCTAAATGGCGCATTTCAAAAGTAAATTGGGACTATAAATTATGTGCCTCTTATCCAAATCGATTATTGGTTCCTTCTTGTATTACTGATCAAACTTTAGAAGCTGCTGCCAAATTTCGTAGTTCCAAACGAGTTCCAGTAATTGTATGGAGGTAAAATCATTTAAATTAAAATTTTTAATTAATAATTGTATACATTACTGATACTAAAAGTTCTAATCACATTGTTATGACTTTAAAAATTAAAATTAGACATAAGGGTAATGGAGCTACTTTAGCAAGATGTTCCCAACCTGAAGTGGGTTGGTTGGGATGGAGATCCTCAGAGGATGAAGACTTATTAAAAGCAATTGCTGAATCTTGCCAAAATAAATCTAAAAAATCTAAAGTAAATACAAAAATAACTACAGTAAAATAAATTATGCATAATGTATTTATATATTATTTATATATGATTAATAATCCTTCCTTATAATTTTATTAGAAATTAGTTGTAATTGATGCACGTTCATATCCGTCAGCTGTTGCCAATCGTGCTCGAGGTGGAGGATGTGAATGTCCTGAATATTATCCTGGATGTGAAATTCGGTTCATGAATTTGGCAAATATTCATGCAGTCAGAAAAAGTTTTCACTTACTTCGTCAACTATGTGCTTCACCTCCTGACCTTCCAAAGTATGTTCTTTCTAAATATTATTCCGTATATCTAATTTTTTTTATTGGTAATTATTCATTAAATATTTTATTTAGCTGGTACAGTTTACTAGAAAACACACGATGGTTACATAATATAAGTGGTCTTCTTCATGCTGCTAACACTGTTGCGGCAACTATTGAATTTGAAATGCAACCAGTTCTCGTACACTGTTCAGATGGTTGGGATCGCACTCCTCAAATTGTCTCTTTGGCTGAATTAATGTTGGATTCATATTACCGAACAATTGATGGTTTTCGAGTTTTATGCCAAAGAGAATGGTTAGATTTTGGACATAAATTTGCTGATCGTGGTCAAGGCGAAGATCCAAATGAACGATGTCCAGTATTTATTCAGTGGTTGGACTGCGTGCATAATGTGATGTTACAGTATCCTTGTGCTTTTGAATTTTCCAAAGCGTATTTAGTCAAACTAGCACAACACACATACTCAAATCTTTTCGGTACATTTTTGTGCAATAGTGGTGCTGAAAGAAAACGCACAGGGATAGGTACTGCTACATTTTCTGTTTGGAAACATTTGGCTGCATCTGCAGAGTGTAAAAATCATTTATATTCATCTCAACCGGATAATGTAATGTTATTGGTGTATTTATTAAATTTTATTTTAAAATAATATAATTATGTTCGATTTTAGGTTTTATGGATTAGTTGTAATGTGAGAGATATGAATCTTTGGAGAGATTTATATGTTGGACCATTTACTGATGGACCTCAACTAACAAAAACTACTGAAATATGTAATTCAATGTAAGTTATTTGTTAGCACAATACTTACTTATTTGATATTATTTATTTAAATACAGTTTATAAATCTGTTTAAAATGAATAATGTTGGTGTAGTGTTCTCTTAAGAACTAATTTAATGTGAGTCTTAGTTTATATTAATATTGTACTGTACCATATTGAAATTTTTTTATTTTAGATTGGGAATGGAAGGAATAATTGATCCGACAATAAGAATTGATCAACCTATTGTGATAAATAGTGATGATCCATGCATAGAGTTTTCAAAACTTGAAGATCCAATATCTTTAGATGACAGAGATGATAAATCTTCTGACACAAACTCTAGTTCATTATCAAGCATTATTGCCGAGGAAAATGGTATAGGTAAACAATTAAAAAGTTCCTTAACATTTAACAATAATTTATCTTGTTTTATTAAACGTCTTTTGCTGAAATAATATTATTCGATATTCATGTAATTATATTTTATTATGCAGAACGACATTCAAATTCAACTAATTGTATCTTAAATACTGTTGATGGGCTACAACCACTTATAGATGACGTACAAAATAGACTTAGGCAGTTAAATTTAGAACATAAGGTAAAATTAATAAATTATAAAAGTGAAACATTAGTTTAAATTATTATTAAAATGTATGGTTTTAGACAAGAGAAGCAGCACTTCAAAATGAATTACATGTCACTCGGCTAGTACTGTTACGGCAAGCAAGCCATCGTTGTATTGAAGCTACAACTACACCTGATGTGAATGGTCTATTACTAGCAGAAAAAACTGATGATGATGTGCGTAGTTTATTTAAAATTTAAAAGTATTAGCAACCTTATTTGGTACACTGATACATTTATTTAGTCATGTATTAGAATGAGGGTGGAGTAATTTTTTGAAGGTATCCGTGTGTAGCAGCACAGGAGGAGAGACGACATTGTCGTGGGAACCTGTGGAGTCGTCCGATGCTCAACCAACCCTGTGGGTACCGGATCACGCAGTTACCCAGTGTATGTCGTGCGACAACAAATTCTGGCTGGGAAGACGGAAGCATCATTGTAGGTGAGTAACATTCTATTTTCAATACATTTTATTGTTTTAGTAGTTTGCAATGTTTGCATTATTGATATATATTTTTTGTATGATATAATTAGGAGCTGTGGCAAAATATTCTGTGCAGACTGTTCACGAAATTTGGTCCCACTGCCAGCTGAACAACTTTATGAACCTGTAAGAGTGTGTGAGCCATGTTTTTCAATTGGCGCTTTAAGAACCACTAGCACTTCAACTACCACCACGTGTAAGCAAGCTGTTGCAGATGATCAAATAAATGTAAACATAACTTTACAGCCAGCACCATCAAATTAAACTAAAACAAGTTTTAGGTGGAAGTCAATCTATATACACACAAATGTAACATTGTATTCTATACAAATTGTATGAAATCATTATTGCAAGGAGCATTCTGATCTTTTACAATACAATTTAAAGTTGAGTGAGGCGTGTTCAACAAAATTATTATTTTTTGTTTATTATTCTTTGTTATTATCTTAAACTAATCAGTCCACTGACTATTAATTACCCAACTGAGTAGTGAACATCTTTACATATATAATATATACGAATGATTTTAAGGTGTAGGCTTCTTTATTAGTGGCTATTAACTTTTATTATAGTTACCCCACATGCTGGACCATTTTTTGTGCACTTCACAAATAATATTTTAATTTTATCTGTTGTTATATCATTTCATATATTATAATGAAAATAAAGTTTAAAATTTTTTGAAAGTTTATTTACTGTTATAAAGTATTAGATATAGCCATTGCATATCCCTTATAGATTTAACATCTTTTTATGTGAATCAAACTGTTGGTATTTTTGTTGTTGTACTTTACATATAATAATATGTAATTAATGTAATATGTATATAAGTTATTTAATTAAATAAAATAAAATACAAAATAATAATAACATTCGTTTAATATAAATATATTTATATATATTATAAATATAAATATATATATATATATATGTATGTGAAATGTAAAGAAAACATTTACTCACTGAGCACTAAGAAAACAATGGAAATGATTTTGTCAAAAACTATAAGTATATATTACAATTACAATAGTTTATTTCTTCATACATATCTCCGCTAATAGCAGTTCATTTTTTTTTTTTAATTCTAGTAATACAAAGACTTATCAAACTTACATTTCATATACAACTTCTAACATCACAGACAAATGGTACATAAGAAAATGATTCTTTGTACTTATATACACGTTATTTTCTAAAGATTTAATAATGAATTTTTGTACACAAGAGGTTCATAATCTTAAAGAAATTATAATGTATTATATAAAATAAGTATGTGTTTCAAGTTCAATAGAATAAAATTACAATTTTTCAAAAATTAATAGTTAATTTTTTTGTTTAAACATGCAAAAGAAAAGAAAAACGTTTCTGAATTGCTCTGAGGAAATAATTTTAAAGAGATGTCAGTGGAAAAATCACTGAACTTATAAAATAAATTAAGAACCTCATAATAAAACAAAAGGAAAAGAAAGAGAATATTGAGACTTGGAGAAGGGCCCTATATATATTTAAAAGATATAACAACTTATTTTTTTTTTTTTGTAGTTTTTACGATTTTTACACAAAATTGTAGAAGTCGCTACAATTTTTACTAATTAAGAGCGACCACCAACCTGGAACTTTTCGATATCCTCGACACTAAGCATATTTATATTCTGCGACATAGCAGGCATGTTTGGCAAACGACCAGCACGGGCTTGTGCCAACAGTTCTGGAGAAAACCAACGTGCAAGCTGATTGCTAACAGGAGATTGTACCCGATTCATACGAGATTTATCTGCAGAACCATAATTTATACCTTTAAAAATCAAACAAATACTATATTAAAATATTAACTCTTATGAAAATTCATAGTCAATTGTTTAAAAATTTTTTAACTTTCATGTAAACAAGAATGTGTTTTATTTTTAATTCTTGTACTGTATGAATCCGGTTTAAATATAAGTATAAATCAATAAAAAAAAAACTCACTGCGACCATTCATATTATTGGGTTGCTGCTGCTGTTGTTGAACTCCATGGTACCTGGGATAGTTACCACTCAGTATTTGCTGGATAGTTGTATTAACTGGTCGTTGTTGTTGCTGCTGCTGCTGCTGATGCTGCTGTTGCTGCTGCATAAACTGTTGTTGCTGTATTTGCTGTTGCAGAGTGTTTATTTGATGTTGAAGTGCATGCTGGGTAACTAAACAACAGATTGACAATTTACTCATTAATAAATAAAAGCGAAAAAGGTAATATATCTAACCAGATCTTTCGTCAGGTATATGGTGTTTGTCTACCAAATGTTCAGAATTCGAAGTCATTTTGCGTAACACAGATGTTGGAGTAAGGCCAATTCTTGGTTGAGATTGTGATTGTGATGAGCCCAAATCCATAGCACCTTCTCCACCATATGATGTATTATGAACCTAATTAAAATAAATGTATTAATAAATTTAAACAAACGTTATTTTCTTTCTAAAAATTACACATACATTTTCCATTCTTTTGTGGGTCTGATCGAGCAATTGTCTTTTAAGCATTTGGCTTTGATATAATGCAGCTTGTTGTTGTTGTTGGTAAACTAAATCCTGTTGGTTAACCATTCTTTGGGCATCTAAAATTTAATGTTTGTATTTTTCAGTATAAAATATATATTTTGATCAATAGTATCATATTTGTATCAAACACTTACTGTTTGAATGTTGAAATACTTTCATAAGACAAATAAGAGTTTCACGATAACGAGACTGATTAGCACTAGTCTTTTTCCATTGCTCAACCAAATGATGTAGCATTACTTCACCACGTTTTATTCCTATAAAATCAATATAATTTAGTATATTTTTTATTTATAATTCCTATTTAATGCTAAAGAAATATAATATATATTATACCCATAAGCATTTCTTGTGCTTCACGGCTTTGCAATATATCTTTGGTTGGTGTATAAAAGTTGACCATATTTTGAAGTTCTACAGGAAGTTTGAACATATGTTGCTTAGACTGCTGTTGTTGAGCAGCCATTGCTTTTGCAACCATATTTTCATGTTGTTTTTGAATCTAAATTAACAATTAAAAATAACTTAATTATAATTTATAAATCATTGCATACAAAATACAATTTTGAGCACAGATTGATAACCTATATATTAATAGTTTATATTATATTTATTTTTCTATTAGAATTAAGTTCTGCCAAAAACAAATTATATATATTATACAATAATTATTTTAATATTATTACATAAATTATTGACTACTTTATACTATCTATATCATAAGTTAAGAGTCAATACATAGGTATAAATATGGTAAAGTATTAATAGTTAAAAATTACTCTAAATATTTTGAAAATATATATAGTGCACAATAATTTAAGTAATGGTAGAAAAGTTTGTATTTTCTAAAACTAATATTTTTTGTAAAATAACTAACATTATTTAAGGGTACATAATTATTATGTATACATTATTAAATATCCAATATTGTCAACATTTAAATCTAAACACTTATAAAAAATGTATATTATGGTTTTGTTTAATTTTTTTTTATATTCCAGTAAAAACTTAAAAAGATTGTATTACATTTTTGAGCCATAGTTGTTAAAATTAGTTTTTTTAAATTTTTAAGTAAAAAATAATTTATATATTATCCTGATTTTAATGAATTTTGCAGAATAAAAAAGTGACTTAAAAAAATTGTGACTACGTATTTATATTTTTTGATTTCAATAAAAAATTATAAAGATTTGTATTTTTATTCACGATTTTTATACCTACTCAGAAAAATTACCACGAATAAATGATAAATCTAAAAAAAATGGTTGAAAATTTTACATCTATAAAAAGCCAAAATATGAAAATTATATTATGTCTAGAAAATGCTAATTTGATGAAAAGTACAAGTTCAAGTACCAATTAAATTCTATTTTTTACTAGAATCCATCATCATTGTTTAAAATTAAAGCATTTTTACTGCTCTAAAAAGTTATGATAAACACATACAAAAAAAAAACAGACATTATTGTGAAACCAATACAACCGTCTTTGCTCTGTTCAGAATCTAAAATAATGGTTTGAAGATGTTGAATAAAAACTTACCAATGTTTATTTCAGAAAGTAATAATGGTTTAATTTATTTATGCTCAACTAATGTTTTAAAAAATTAGACAATTTTAAAATGTGTTACTTAAATAACTTATATTCATCAATTTAAAAACACAAAGGATACTAAAGAATGGTATATATTTGTATATTATTCTAATAAATAAAATATATAATTTTATGTTTATTTACCTGTTGTGCTTCCATGAGCTTCATAACAAGATCATTAGGAACCTGCATATTAGTTTGACTGCGATAATTATTTGAAGGACCATATTGACCTAAAATATATGTTTTGTATATTAATTATATTCTGAATTATACTGTTTCTATAAGTAAATAATAAGTTATAAAAAAAATGATTATCCATTTAAGGTAACGATAATTTATTTTAAATTGAACCCTATATCCATATAAATAATAAAATATGTAAAAAAAAAATTATGTTAATACATATTTATTTTAGTGCTAATTGATTACGTTTTGCAAGAGAACCAAACAATTTACAATGTTTGATTAGAAAGATAATTTTTTAAGTAAAAATACATACCTGCAGGGTTTTGACCTTGATTTACCATATAGTTTTGTGGGCCTTGTGCATTATTTAGCATCTGTAATACAATTTTATCATTAATTACTAAAATTATATCAACTGATCAGCAATAATTATTCCTAGTCTTACAATAATAAAATATAATACCTGCAGTATGGAATAGTTTTGAGAGTTATTTGTTCCATGACAATCATTATTAGAGTTTTCGTGCTCATTTTGAGGCATCTAAATATTAAATCATTTAATGTTCAAAATTCTTAGTATGTTTTAAACTAATTTGTACTTACTTTCATGTTTTGCAGTTTTTTAAATTTCATTTCTTCGTGGAATTGAATATTGTTATGTGGCGGTGAATAACCATTTTGTTGTCCACTAGACATACGCAGTCTAGACTCAATTTCTTCGAGACTTTGAACTTTACCATTTACCTCTAATTGTAAAAAAAAAAATAGGTTAACAATAACCAGATAACTTAATGATAAAATAAAGGAATAACAGTTACCTAAATCACGTATGGCGGCTTTAGGATCAGTCAACTGAGGTGCACTGGCTTTAATAACATCCATGATAGCTGGAGGAAGTTTATTATTTTCACTGAATGTGATAGAGTCATATGCATTTGTTAAATTTTTTGATTCATTTTGACTATTATGTTTAACCATTCCCATGAGCATTGATGATAACTGTCTAGGATCTTCATCAACATTATCTGTTGCACCTTCTACAAACATAATACAATTTTTATATTTAATTTTTTTTATAATATACATGTATATACTGTAATTTAGAGAATTATTATTATATCCTACTATTAGTTGCAGAATTTAACATTTCAGTGGAAGCAGATGAAGCACGACTACTATCATGAGTAGTAAACCATTGGCGGAATCGTGAACCTGCTACATTCCCATCAGTTTCCCCTTCAATATGCATTATATCACTTAAGTAATCTGGCTTTAAAAAATCATCAATATTGAAATCGGTAAACACATTGTCATTTGTTTTATGCTCAGCGTCATAAGCTTGAATAAACTCATTTCCAGTTATTGATTCAGAATCTTTTTTAGTTTGATCTTCAGTTTCATTCTATACAGAACAATAATTTTAATTTCCATACAATTAAAAATTTAAATTTGAACAACTTTACATTGGGTTTGTCAACAGTTGACCTTTTCTTTTTATCCTCCTCTTTTTCCTTTTTAGTTTTCTTTATCTTAGTTTCATTAGCTCCTTTTATAGCAGCTGCCGATTCCGTTGATGTAGAGTCTATAGAATTCTTTTTAGTACGGGCAGCTAAATATTTTTTTATGTATTATATAAAAATATATTCTTGACATTTTTGTGATTAACATTATTCACTTACCAGGTTTAGTCTTTTTCTTTTTCGTTTTGTCTACAGGTGGATCTTCAAAACCTCGCAACTCAATAGTATCATGTTGAGAAGTTGGGCCATCTTTTAATAAACAAAAATTGTATTAGTTAGTTAAAAAATTACCAAGTGTAATAATATTATTCTATATAGTTATTTAAAAGGACGCCAAGCTGTCTATCTTACAACATAATTAACTTATCATAAGACAACATAACAAATCTGTATTTAGCTGAACTCCAATTTTGTGTCATTAGTTTTAATATTACGAGTATATTAGCTAGTTAATAAATTTAAACATAAGAATTATATACATATTATCTGGAGTATTTCATAAACATTAATAGATACTTTTAATTTTAAAATGAGTAATGATTATTTGGTAATTTTAATATTTTATTAAATTAAAACATTAAAATGAAATTATAAATAAAAGCCTATGCATACCCTACATAACCTTGAAGTTTATCAATTCACTAATAATATTAAAGCTAACACAAAATTTCCAGGTTGTATGTTTGTAAGAATGAAACAATATAATATGTAATTTTGACATCCTTAATGTTTTAATAAAAACATATTAACCTGTCATCCATTCGGGTTCTTCTTGTGTTCGATAAGAATCATTTCGACGTCTATCATAATTACTAGAACCTTTGAAGCGATCATAATTTCTATAACGATCTGTTTCTCCTCTGTCAAACTCAAAATCTTTTCTACGAGGTTCACTAAAAAAATATTTTGTTGAATAAATAATAATAGTAGACCAAGCATTTACAAAATAGTTAAAATACAAACATTGAACTAAGAGATGAAGATTCACGAAAGCCTCCTTTACCAAAATTATAATTTGCAATTCCATTTTCTGGCTGACGAAAACCAGAATCCCAAGAATCTCGACTCATTAATCTACCACTGCCAACTCGACGAGGTTCTCGAATGGGCTCCCTAAATATATATTTTATAATAAAAAATACAAACACAATAAAACACATCTTACCTTTCAACATACTGTTTAGCAGATGTATTCAAGGGACTATTTGAACGTTTTGGTCCACTAGAAGCATTCATAGTAACAAAACATCCTGAATTGAAACTACGCCTTTGAGGACTCAAAACTATATCTTGATCCTTTTTCAAACGATCTTTGGCATCTTGAGGTTTTTTCTAAATTAAAAATTGTTCAACAAAATTATCTTATAATATAACATTTTCATTTTATCATTTTAATATTTGGAAATACCAGACATAATACAACTTATTTATAGAAGTCAGTTGAACAATTTTAATTTTTGAATAGATTGACAACATTTCTAAACAGTATTTAAAATGTAATCTTTTTTACTATATTATTTTATTACTATGTAAATGATTGGAAATACTACTATTATGCTAGCAATGAAAAACTAAATACAAGAGATGAAAAATATAGTTCTAAAAATATAGGAACATAAATAATATAAATAAACAATGAGTAAATTTGATACCTATTATAAAGAATAAAATAAAACAATACTAATACCAACATTAATAAGAAAAGTTGAAAATTACTTTAAAAAAATGAAATTGATGAATGTTATAAATAATGAAATTTAAGGTTCTACAAAATTTTATAATTATTTACAAAACAATTCTTTCATTATAGAACACTTAATATTTTTTAGCCTAAACTAACCAGAAGTAAACCTCATTGATAAAAAAAAAAACATCACTCTGTATAATATATTAAAAAAAAAAAATGAATATTTAAATTTCAAATAAATATTTAAATAAGACAAAGGTGTAAATATAGTGTTTAGTGTTAACTTGTATATTGAAAATATTAATAAAATAAAAACCAGAGAACTTAAGGGGTTTAAACACCATTTTGATTTTTCTTTTTACAGACTGGCGCATTGGTCAATATTATTTTAATTTTCTTTATGTATATTTTTAACTAATATTTAAAATAATAATGTGATACTAACCTCAGTTTTAGGTTCACCATTTTCTGTTGGTTGGTTCTGCCAAGGTGGTAAATCAAATGCTACTGTCTTAGTATTAGTAGCTGGTTTTCCACTAGCAACAGGTCTACTTCCCCTGAAAAAAATAACAACATTTGTATAAACAATTAAATATCTTAGTGGTTTTTATAAAACAAATAGAAATAATTTATTTTACCAGCATGTCTTATAAAAGTAAAATATAAAAATTAAAACTTACTTTCGAGTTTTTCCTGCGAGTTCTAAATCTAAGTCAGGGAAATTGTCTAAAAATTTTGGGCGCACTTTAGAACTGCTTAAGTTTTGTAATTCTAACAATGCTTCTTTGGTATACTTTTGTGTTGGCTGCTTAAATCTCACTACTTTAACCTTATCTTCAATCGCTGTTTCATTTTCCATTTCACTTGTTGTTATACCTAAACATTATTTAAGTATATTTAGTTTTACATATTAATATTATTTAAAACAAAATACTTAATACAGTAAATTCTTGTTATGTCAAAGCTCAAGGAGAACAAAAAAAAGTTAAAGATTTCAAGTTTTATTGCAATTGTAATTATTACGTAAAATTTGAGATATTGATGTTTAACATAATAAGAATTTATTGTATCTTATACTTTTGTAAATATGACAAATTAAAAAGTTTAAATAATCGAGTATCTAAAATAATATATACACAAGAATACAATAATACAAACCTAAACATTTTTTAAGGCCATTTGTGAACATACTGTTATAATTTAAAGGTAGTTCTGGAATATTTTCCTTACAATGAGGCATGGTTTTCAGAACTTTTTTTAACATAGGACCTTGAATACCAGAGTGTCGTTTACGACTCTTATTAACTCTATTATCCATGGTGTCAATTATTTTTTTAATTATTTAATACTACATAATCACAATTTAAAATCAAACAGTCTTGTATATTATATTGTTTAAAATAAGAAATTTTTAATAACAAGTTCATTGAGCTCATACAGGTAACTAACTAATAAAAATTATAAAAGTTAAGCGAATTATTTTCTTTGATAAAAACAAGTTGGAATTTCTTAAAATGATTTTCTAATAATAAATAATCAGTGAATTATTTCCCCCAATCTATAAGCAATGTATGATAATATTATCTTAATATTGGCTAAACTCTAATAAATAACCAGTCATGTGTAATAATATATAAATAAATGAAAACTAGAAAATGAATACAAAAGAACATTTGATGTTGCATTTAGTTTTTGATTGATAAATACTGAACAACTATATTTGTTAAATATAAACTATAATTATTTAACAAAATAATTATTTTATCAATGAATTTATATTAAATAGAAAAAAATATTAATACAAAATTCATATAAAATAACTTCAAAATATTATTTGATAAAAGCTTTAATAAATCATATAAATATAATAGACATTTAATGTTATAGCTTAATACTTATTATGTATAATTTTTAATTTCAGCATTGAAATAAAAACTATTGATTAGGTCATTAACTATTTTTAACATTCAATTTTTTTCCTTCAAATTATACACTATATAATTATATAACACAATATAATATATATATATATATATATAATAATACAATGATAATCAAATTAAATTATATTAATTAATTACATAATATTATTCAAAAAACATAATAGCCACAATAAAATAATAGATCTAACAAGGTACCTAGGTGCCCAAAATATGATTTTTCTAACAATTTTAATTAAAATTAAAGTATAATTATAAGTTCATAAGGGTTTCAGTGTTCCAGAAAACCAATTAAACTACTCTGAATTTGTAATATAAGTTTATTGTCTAATGAAACAATTTCAATTTTTATCAGGACTAATTCAGAACAAGTTGGACACTTGAAACATAATATGCTACATTTAATCCCTCGGTCAATTATTTTTTAATATAAAAAGGGATATGAAAAATTGAATTAAATATGAAATACATAATTAACAATAATTGATAAGGGAGTAACAAAGTGAAAAAATAGAGTACTTAGTGATACTCAAATATAATATTACAATGTAACACAATATAAAAATAGCACGGTAGTCCCACTAACAGAACAGTAAAGGTAAATATTTCTTTCATTCTAATTATTATAATATTGCTTATAATTTAAATATAATTAAAATAATATAATCTCATAAATTTACAACGTTATGTTATTATAAATTTTTTCCTAACCAAACAGATAAAGACAGGTATAAGAATAAAACTAAATTGCAATTCTGCTATTTAGTTTTAAAAATTAAAAATTCAATAATTAGTACATAAAACATCAAAGATTCAAATAAATTTTCATTGGTATATGACAAAAAATTCAAAAAGGGATATTTGTTTAAAAAATGTAGGTTTGTTCATAATGTATTATTTATTAGAAAATATTTTTAAAACTTTTAGCAAAGGAATATTAAGTTATTATTTATTATCAATAGATAATGGGGCAAAGATTATAACACTGAAATTGAATGATACATTCAAAACTTAACATTAAAAATGTCCATATAAAAACAAATAATCAGCCAAAATAAACAAATTATATTAGGTACATCTTACGATATAAATATTGTTATAGATAAATAGTATAACATATTAAAATACAAGCTTCATAAAATCAAATAACTTTCAGATAAAATTAAGGAAGAAATAGTCCAAAAAGGTGTCTTACAATTAGATTAGTAATTCAGTCAGTATAGTAAATATATTCAAAAATTAAAATTTATAGCTTAGATAAAATACCTATATACCACTTATATTGTTTTTTGTTTTTATTTTTTAACTATGTTAACCCATAACTAAATAGTAACTTAATATTTTTTTAATTCATCATACATATTACTATATTACTATATTTATATAAATTATTGAAACTTTTGTATAACAATTTAGCCTAATTATTACTTGTTTAGTGTTCATAAATGCAATAAATATATATATGTTTTAAGATTTAACATCCATTCAAATTTTTTAACTGTACAAAATCAATGTAACTATCTATATAATTTAAAAATAAAATTCTCATAAATATATGAATCATGTAATATATAATGATAAGAAATTCAAAATAAATATTTGATTACCCATTTTATTATTTATTAGTATTTTTAATATACTTAAATTTGATACTAACAATACCTAAACACATTTTAAATTGAATAGTATTGAAAAATATAGAATTGTGTATATAAATGTTTTATAACCTTAACCAACCTATATAACTAATATCATTTATAAGACTATGTTAAATACATTAGGTAGGTATAAGGTACAATATTTAAATTAATTAATGAGTTAATTACACATAACAGTTTAAAATAAAAAAAAAACTTTTTACAATAAGTTATATTTGATTACCTTTGGTGCCTATAAATAATTACAACATCAAATGTGTCAGAAGTGTATTTTGACAAGTTAACAAACTGATATATTGGACTAGGAAACAATATGCTAAATAAGAGAAGTGTGATGAGAGACGATCAAAAACCAAAAACTTTAATTTAGATCGGATTTACCTATAATGATAGTGATTATTCTGAACAGAATTGTCACGTCTCATAAGCGTTTACTACGTGTGTAATCGAAATTGTAATGCATGTTTTCAGTGCTCACCTTCTACGTTGTCGACATCGAGCGGCGTGTTCGATGATTTGTCGTTGTCGTTGACCATTTCGGACATGTCCACGACGATCAAGTCTTCCGGACAAAACGACCGAATATCTGGACGCCGTTTTTTCAGGCTGCAGTATCGGACATACAAGGAACACACAAGACGACAACGGACACGCGAAGACGAACGGTTAAGGTTGACAGCGGACTCGCGCTGACGACGAACAGGAACAAAACGGTAGTCTCCTGTTGGCGTACAAGACGATATCGTTATTTGTTATTCGTTTCCCCGTACGCGACCGACGGACGGCTATTATTCTATGCGAATTTGTTAATTATATTAAATTATTAACTATTATAGGTAAACTAATTACTATTGTTATTTATTATTATTATTATTATTATTATTATTATTATTATTATTATTGAATGGTGATAACCGCCGAGTGCGAATGCCCTGCTTCTCGTGGCCTGTAGTCGGATGTTCCATAACAGACGAGGGTTTTTAGCGAGTACGTAAACGACGGACCTATGAGAGCGTTAAACCGAAGTATAAAAATAATATACCTACGCCGTTATAGTGTTCGTCCGGCTGCGACGAGATCAAATAGTTGAACAAACAGAAAATAAAATTGTTTACTTAGATGATAAATAAATAACAAAAAAAAAAAAATTGAAAAAAAATTATAGATTCCAAGGGACGACGATCGCTATCGCAATTCGTAGCACAACATAAAAGAAAGCGATCAAAGCAAACGGGGAAATGAAAGTATCAAAGTATAGAATTTTTCTTCTTTTAGATCACTGACATACAGGATGCCTATTGCCCGGTGATTGGATAGTTATGATGGTGGCAAGTGAATATTTATGTCATGGAATAGAATATACAAATGTGCTCGGTAATGTGTTTATCAAACAATTGTTTTCAGTGATAATAGTTATTGATAATTTTTAAGTCTATTAAACCGCAGAATGAATTGTGTGAGAAATAATTTTATGTTAAACTACTGTAGATAAAATTATAAAATATTGAACATGTTCACGGCTTGGATTACTTTAAGTATCATAAGACATTGAGATTTAAGACATAAACAGTGAGATAGTAAGTTGTACACATGTAAACACCACTATGACTCACTAGCAGCTACAGACTGCTGAGTCTTGTAGATACATAATATTAATGTAATTATAATTACCTTGCATAATATTGTATACTTAAATGTCTTGTGATTTACTGTTAAGTATTTACCTCGATTTTCTACTAGATTTACTAACACTATAACAATATTCTAAAATCTAAATCATGATTACTGATTACTAATAAATATTATTTATTTTCCGAGCTTAGATAGTCAATAATTATTTTTCAAATTACTGTAAATTATTTTAAGAGTTCTAATTGTATCGTCAGTCATCAGCTGTTGGTGAATACTAATGATGCATTTTTATAAATCTTAAAATAAATTATATTTAGTGTGTTTTTAACTTTTCAGGTTATTTAGATTTACTGCTAGTCCTTATTTTTGTTGTATTTCTAGATTTTGTAAGAGACTGAATGTTTTTTTTTCAGTTATACAATGGATACACAATTTAATGCTGCCAGTGTATCTAATTCAAAAGCTTTAGAAGCAACAGAATTTTATTTTGAAACGGACTTTTATTTATTAAAAAATAATAAAGATTATAAAAATTTACTGAAGTCCTTGACTATACTTGAAATACAAAGATGTACAACAATTAAAAATATTGAAAAACTTGCTGTGTTGAAAGATCTCTTTTCAAAAAATCCCACTTTAGCATTGAAAAAAATTCTCAAACGTGAAGATATAGGTACATTAAAGTCAGTTAATATTCATACTTTGCCAGATATTGACTGGTCGGTGTATATAACCAACAATGAAATAGAAAATGAACCAATAAAACAAGTATGTGATATTAATTTACGACATAAAAATGTTTCTGATAAACAAGAAACACAGACAAATAATACAACTTCAGAGGTGGAAAAATCCGAAACATTTAAAAAACCTTGGACAGTTGAAGAGCAATTGCGTCTTGAAGAACTTTTAATTGAATATCCACCAGAAAGAAATGAAAGTAACAGATATAGAAAAATAGCGGATGCTTTAGGTACAAGAAATTTGAGACAAGTCTGTAGTAGAGTTCAAAAGTATAATATGAAAATGAAAAAAGTTGGTTCAATAAAATCTATTAATGCAAATTCAAAAAATTTAAATAAAAAAACTGTATCATTAAGTCATAAAAATATTGGTGCTTTATTAAAACCAACTACATTTATACCATCTACAACATTAATAGATGACGTTGATGTTTATAATGCCAATCGAAGTAACTTCAATATAAGTCACAAAAATATTGAAATGAGTAATAAGTCAAAATTATCAATTTTAGATGAAGTATTAAAAGACAAACTTACAGAAAAAAATTATCCAATTGTGCATGTTGATTATACATGTTGTGTATGTCAGTCATCTCCCATTATTGGAACAAGGTGGAATTGCAATGATTGTCCAGCTATTGGTAAAAGCTCTAATTTTTGCGGTGATTGTATAGTAGACTCAGTTAGGAACATTCTTGAAAAGCCTCCACATCCTATGGATCACATAGTTACTCCTATTAGAAGTGTTAGTAGGGTAATTGATGATAATATTGACAATCTTGTTGATCAAAATTATGTCCCATTAGTATTTAAAACTCAAAACTACTTGGATCCAAATTTTATGGTATAGAATAACTTATTTATGTGTTTTATTATGTATTAAAATGTCAATTAGTTTATATTATATTTCTAATAAGTTTTAAATGTTGTTTTATTTTTTTAATAACGGGACACACTATTTGTTAATTCACTTTTTTTTGAAATTAAAATTAAGAATAAGTTTTATAACTGATTAATTCTGTAAATCTTAATCTCACTCAATTCAATCGATTTTGTATATAATTTTATCATATTATATTAATTATACCAATTTAATTTTTACTCATTTTATGTTATGTGTTTTTTAAATTATTCAATAATTCACAATTATATTTTAGATGAAGTGTTTTTATTTTTAAGGTGTCAAAGTGATTGGTGTTTATGAAAACACCTCAAAAACCACAAATTTTTAGTATATTCATTATTTTAATATACTTTGTTTTCTATTTGATGAACATTTTAAATGTTACCATTAATCGTTTTTGAATTACAACAAAATGAGAAAATTGTTAATTTATGGTTAACTATTCAATGTCATGAAAAATAAAATGCTTCCAGCACTATCCACACGTCTTACTATTTATTGTCATGCCTATTTCTGATAAAATGGCATGGGAGTAATCCATCCACCAGCTAAGCAATCCAACATGTATATTTTAATCTGATTTGGACAGTAACCTTACGGACCACTACGTAGTGGAGTATTTCCACTTTTCCACTGGCAACATTCTGGGATTTTCACTTTCCCGCACGCCAGTCGGAAAAAAATATTTATGTCCGCTGGACGAAAAATGATCACTTTCAAACGCTTCAACCAGCATCAATAATTAAATTTTCTGTGCATTTGTGACATAAATCAATAGTTATCGATTTTATCAAAAACTAGTTTTGTCTAAAAATTCCCAATTTTTCTTAATTATTTATTTTTGTTTTTCTGAATTATTTTTAAAAATATTAAGAATTTCTTGTTTTTACCCCCCCCCCTCACCACCCAAAAAAAAAGTACCAACAAGTTATAATTTGCTACCAAAAACCACCCCCAGTTGAAAATCGAAGCATTTTTACTCCCAAAAAAACTAAAAAGTGATAACAAACACAAATGTAAAAATAATAAAAAAAATACATATCATTGTAAAGTCAGCATCGCTCAGAATCTAAATCTAAAATAATGCGAGAAAACAAATCACGAACTAAGTTGGTTTAAATTGATATTTAACTAATATTACTAGAAAATAATGTGCTGTTTTTCGAGTATTTTGCGGAATAATACAAAATTGTACAAATTTATTTCGACGTTTAAAAAAAAAAATATATCACTCCCTTAGACCTAAGTAGTCACGGCATCAAGCTCGTTAAACAATTTACAGTTTTCTTGAAATTAGCGTTGGTCCTTTATGTTCCATACATAAAAATCGCAAATGTATACGTCTTGCCTTTGTGTACCAAGCTAAATTAGTTTTATTTTGATCGGGTACTCTTTAATCCCGGGATTTAAATGGTCTTCGTAAATCGTTATTCCAAATTATTTTTATTCCTATAATTAAATGAATTAGACTTAAGTTTTGAACCAATGTTTATTCCAAATAACAATTGTTCTAAGCTTGTAAAATATACTGCATAGATACCCATTATTTTTCCATGCTAGTAGATAAGTAGCTAATAAAAATCCATTGATAAAAAATATGTAATTTGGAATAATTATGATTTGAACAATTAGCCTTAGAAAAAAAATATAATGAAAGTATTTGGACAGTGGCATGAATTAAGATATAATAATTAAAATAAATAATTCGTCGGAACAAATGTACATTTTGGACGATTCAAAACATTGTTTCTGGAACAAAAGGAAGTGATCTGTGATTATGCTGTTCTATAATCTTCGGCGTGATTTATAATTACGTGAAAATATAATAATTAACTGTTTATAAACTAGACGGTAGACAGTAAACAGTGTCTACTATTCTGTGATAAAATTGATAAATAACTTCTTTTACTAAAATATTGTTCTGTGCTATATTATATCTTAAATCGTGGTTAGTACTGGTTACTATTGTCACAGTTTATACAAAAATAAAAAAAAAATTTAATAATATAAAATAATAGTAATAATTTAAGATAATAATATTTCACATAATCTGTGATCTGTGGTATTGTTCTGTGTACTGTACGGTGACTGGCAGTTGTCCGAAAAATGATAAGGACCCGAAAATCGAAAAAGTACTACCAACAATTGCAATTGAAATGTTGTGATATAAATTATTATTATTATATTCCTATTGATAAAAGTTATATAATTCCTGAGTATTTTGTAGTTTACTATTTCAATATTTCGATCTATTGACTATTAAGTTTTTACTATAAAAGTTTGTCATACATATCGTCATATATAACAAAAATGGATTTTAATAATTAATTACCTTTTTTATGATAGTAGAAGAAATACTCAGTGATAGATTTAAAAAAATATAATAAGTATCAATTATATATAATATAATAATAATTATTTAGTTGAACAGTGTCACTACACAAATAAAAAAATAATTTTATAGTATAATTTTTGAAAATTTAATATTGGCAA